>CM070433.1:41803540-41831040 GCA_036324595.1 Champsocephalus gunnari | reverse complement strand
GAGAGAGGGGAGGCACTTAGCGCGTGCACGAGAGAGGGGAGGCACTTTGCGCGTACACGAGAGAGGGGAGGGACTTAGAGCGTGCACGAGAGAGGGGAGGGACTTAGAGCGTGCTTGAGAGGGGCGGGACTTAGAGCGTGCACGAGAGAGGGGAGGCACTTAGCGCGTGCACGAGAGAGGGGAGGGACTTGGCGCGTGCACGAGAGAGGGGAGGCACTTGGCGCGTGCACGAGCGAGGGGAGGGACTTGGAGCGTGCACGAGAGAGGGGAGGCACTTAGAGTGTGCACGAGAGAGGGGAGGGCACTTAGAGTGTGCACGAGAGAGGGGAGGGACTTAGCGCGTGCACGAGAGAGGGGAGAGACTTGGAGCGTGCACGAGAGGGGAGGGACTTAGAGCGTGCACGAGAGAGGGGAGGGACTTGGAGCGTGCAGGAGAGAGGGGAGGCACTTGGAGCGTGCACGAGAGAGGGGAGGCACTTAGCGCGTGCATGAGAGAGGGGAGGTACTTGGAGTGTGCACGAGAGAGGGGAGGGACTTGGAGCGTGCACGAGAGAGGGGAGGCACTTAGAGCGCGCTTGAGAGGGGAGGCACTTAGCGCGTGCTTGAGAGGGGAGGCACTTAGTGCGTGCTTGAGAGGGGAGGGACTTAGAGCGTGCACGAGAGAGGGGAGGCACTTAGCGTGTGCACGAGAGAGGGGAGGCACTTAGAGCGTGCACGAGAGAGGGGAGGGACTTAGAGCGCGCTTGAGAGGGGAGGCACTTAGCGCGTGCTTGAGAGGGGAGGGACTTAGAACGCGTCTTGAGAGGGGAGGGACTTAGAGCGTGCTTGAGAGGGGAGGGGCTTAGAGCGTGCTTGAGAGGGGAGGGGACTTAGAGCGTGCTTGAGAGGGGCGGGACTTAGAGCGTGCTTGAGAGGGGAGGGTGAGTCAGGAAGTGAGTCAATAGGACAATCACTAAACACACATTCAGAGCACCATTGACCTCCAGAGCAGGGGACAGGAAGTGAGTCAGGACTCCTTCCTCTTTAAACGTTGCTGCGTCTCCTTTGAGTAACATTGAGCTCAGATCCAATCGTTCATGGTTTTAGAAACAGAATCTATTTTTAGAACATGTTTTCAGAACCTCCTTCTCCCTCACCTGTCTCTCCTCACCCGTCTCTCCTCACCTCTCTCCTAACCTGTCTCTCCTCACCTGTCTCCTCACCTGTCTCTCCTCACCTCTCTCCTAACTTCCCTCTTCCTCACCTGTCTCTCCTCACCTGTCTCTCCTCACCCTCTCCTCACCCGTCTCTCCTCACCTCTCTCCTAACCTCCCTCTTCCTCACCTGTCTCACCTGTCTCTCCTCTCTGTCTCTCCTCACCTCTTCCCGCCTCTGTCTCTCCTCACCTGTCTTTCCTCACATCCTCCCGCCTCTGTCTCTCCTCACCTGTCTCTCCTCACCTCCTCCCGCCTCTGTCTCTCCTCACCTGTCTTTCCTCACCTCCTCCCACCTCTGTCTCTCCTCACCTGTCTTTCCTCACATCCTGCCGCCTCTGTCTCTCCTCACCTGTCTTTCCTCACCTCCTCCCGCCTCTGTCTCTCCTCACCTGTCTCACCCCTCTCTCTCTCTGTGTTTTGACCCTCGCGAGACTCCGCCCTGCTCCTTTTGTCCCGTAGGAAGTGGCTCTGGAGTCGATCTTTGACGGTTCCTCATCGTTCCTCCAGGACCTCCCCTCCCCCTCCTCCTCCTCCCTCTGTAGCCCCGGAGAGGACAGCCCCCTCCCCTCCTGCTCCTCCAACCCCTACCCCTCCATCCAGGTAACCCCCCCCCCTCCCACCCACCCCAACACCTCCTTCACTCACCTGGCTACGGCCGCTTAAAATAATAATATATACTTTATTGATCCGTCACAGCAGCAACGAAGACGATGCACAAAAGTGTATTTTCTAAGAGACCTATTTAAAAAGATTAAATATATCCAGTATATCAACCTATTTTTGGGTTGGGCTCACGTTCAAATTTAAACCAATTAAATTAGTTAAAATAAGATAAATATTAATGTGTCCTTGTAGGGAAATACACAGAATAATACAAATCAAACCTTCAAATTAAAACAACAACAACAATATGAGAAAGTAAAACCCGGAGATTTAAACATTTTGAAAAACCCCAATTAAAGAGAATGTATCCCTGTAGGGCAGTGCTTCTCAAAGTGTGGTCCGCGGACCTCTGGTGGTCCGTGAGCGCCCCCTAGTGGTCCGTGAGTATATTGGTAAAATTTCACATTTGAAATAAATATATTTATTTAAGTTTTTCGCACTCTCGCGGGAATATCTCCGCAATGGAACGAGCTTAAGTTTCACTTTCGATTGCATTATATAGCCCACATAAGCACCTTCATCACACATATTGCCACTTGTTTGTACAATTATCAGGCGATTTGTAAAAAACGATGTGTTTTTGGATATTTGTGGAGTTAGGTGGTCCGCGAGTTTTTTTTGTATTGGTTAAGTGTCCTTGGTATGAAAGAGTTTGAGAAACACTGCTGTAGGGAAATACACAGGATATATAAAAATAAAACCTTTAAATTAAAATAACAACAAGAATAGGAAAAGGTAAAATACAGATTTAAACATTTGGAAATTGAGGAAAAAGTCAAAACTTTGAGAACAAATCTGAATTTTGAGATTTTCTGAAAACAGTCAGAAAGTTGACGTTTTAGAAATGTTCAGAAAAAAGTATTATTTTCTGAAAAATAGAATATATAAAAATAAAACGTTCAAATAAAAGTTAGAATTCACAATAACAACAAAAGGAAAAGGTAAAACTCAGAAGTTGATTCAAATCTATTCAGTTTTTAAATATAATTGTTAATAAAAGAAATCTCCAGATCTGAGGCCGTGGTTCTCAGCAGGAAACCGATGGACTGTCCACTCCAAGTAGGGAATGAGTCCTTACCCCAAGTGAAGGAGTTCAGGTATCTCGGGGTCTTGTTCTCGAGTGAGGGAACAATGGAGCGTGAGATGGGCCGGAGAGTCGGAGCAGCGGGAGCGGTACTGCAGTCGCTTTACCGCACCGTGTGACGAAAAGGGAGCTGAGCCAGAAGGCAGAGCTCTCTGTCTACCGGGCCATGTTCGTTCCTACCCTCACCTACGGTCTGAAGGATGGGTCATGACCCAAAGAACCAGATCGCGGATACAAGTGGCCGAGATGGGTTTTCCTCCGCAGGGTGGCTGGCGTCTCCCTTAGAGATAAGGTGAGAGGTTCGGTCATCAGGGAGGGACTCGGAGTCGAGCCGCTCCTCCTTCGCGTCGAAAGGAGCCAGTTGAGGTGGTTCGGGCACCTAGTTAGGCCACCTGGGCGCCTCCCTAGGGCACCAGGCACGTCCAGCTGGGAGGAGACCGAGGGGTAGACCTAGGACCAGGTGGAGGGATCATATCTCTTCTGGCCTGGGAGCGCCTTGGGACCCCCCCAGTCAGAGCTGGTTGATGAGGGGGAAGGAACGTTTGGGGCTCTCTGCCCCCGCGACCCGACCACGGATAAGCAGGAGAAGATGGATGGATAAAAGAAAATATATATTTATGTTAATATTTTTGCAATGGGAACATTTTCCTTAATTTATTACTATTTTGAGAAAAAAGTCAGATTTTTAGAAAAAGTCAAAATGTTGAAAAGTTTGGGGGAAGTGTCTTCAAGGTCACATGACTAGGTCCAATGCTATTTCTATTGTATTGGTTTATGGTGTATTTATTCATTAGTTTTTTAAAATATGTTTCTAGACACTTGAGAGAAATGAAAACAGCAAACCTTAATCATAATTAGTATTTCGTTTTTTACACGCTTTTCTTTCACTCGTTTGTTTAAATGCTTGAAATACTTTGTGAATAACTCGTCCCACTCCAGGGTGGTTTGGATGTTCTGATTTCTCTTCGGAAAGAAAGCCAGTTATTATTATTTCTCAATGTTGACCTTCAACAAGACGCACGATGTGTGGTTTTGTCGGGGGAAGGAGTCTCTTCATATTAAAGGGTAGACCACGTGATTGAAATCCCGTTAGTTGAAACCTGCAGCTTTCCTCCTGGTTCAATTAGGACAGTTTCCATGTGTTTCGATTCAGACTGAAGTATCTTAACAACTTGCGGACGGTTTGGTGATTTTCTGACTTTGTAATCGGTGCTTTCCTCGGGACAACATGTTGGAAACGCAGCAATAAAACATAAAGTAACCAAAGCTGCCAGACAAATGTAGTAGAAGTGAATGACGGGAGGTAGAAGCATGCAGGGTGTCGCGGGGTCTGAAAGCATTAAAGGGCAGGCTCCGAGGTGTTACGTGTTGTAGCTTATATGTATATGTATATATGAGTACTGAAGGGTCCAGAGAGGTCGTGTTCCACAGTCTGCCTGAATGTCGTCGTGGCGACGGCGTAGGGTGTGTCGTGAGATTCTGTAGTTTATTGATGGCATCCCGTTGGGTTTGACGTCATCCGAACAGGACGTCGCGCGCTCACTGCTTGATAGCGTGCGAAGGTCCGTTTACGCCGGTTGCTAAGCAACATCGTTATGGGGAAATGCAAGTCTGCGTCCAAACGGTTGGAAGATAAGGAGGAAGGACGATCCATACTGTACATAGTCAATGTGAGGTGAAGTGTGTCGCCATGGTAACCGGTTAGAACTCGAAGTGGCGATGAGGTGTTAAAGTGTACGGAGAGGGTCTTAAAGAAGGTCTTGCATGTGACTTCAGGATTCCTGCACGGACCCTGGCATGTCGAAGAAGACCAGAGGACACGGAGTGCAGGATTTGAGTAAATGTCCAAGCTTTGTGTTTTCTGTCGGGACTCCGATGTGTTTCTGTCCGCCGCTTCGATTCAGACTGAAATATCTCTTTTGGACGGATTGAGATGAAGTTTGTGATTTTCCTAACTTTTTAATTAGTGCTCTCATCAGGACAACATATCAATGTACCTGCAGAACTAAAGATATATCCATCAGCTTCAGGACCTTTTCATGGGTCAACGTGCAAGCATTGTAATGTGTAAGGAAGCTTAAGCTGCCAGAGAAAGGTAGTGGACTGAATGAAAGGAGGTCGAAGCATGCCAACGAAGAACCAGAGTGCATGGAGTAAAGGATTTGAGTCCAAGCTTTGTGTTTTTTATACGTGTCGGGATTCGGTTCACTGCTTCGATTCAGACCGAACGATCTCAACTCCTTTTGGACGCATTGAGATGAAGTTTGGGGATTTTCTGACTTTTTATTTATTGTTTTATTGTTGAAAAAGCCACAGTGAAACATGAAGAACCAAAAAGCTGCCGGACCAACGCAGCGGAAGTGAATGAAGGAGCAAAGGGAAGACCGTGGAGTCCAGTATTCGAGCGTTCGGTGGACTTCTTGAGATCTCCACTTCCTGCTCCTCGTTGTTTCCTCAACGTTTGAAGTCTCCAGTTTGACGTCAGTTATCTCTCTGACCTCCTCCTCCTCCTCCTCCTCCTCCTCTCCTCCTCCTCCTCCTCCTCGATAACGCTCTGAATGGATCCCTGAAAAGGCTCTGAAAGCTCTCTTATTCTTTGTTATTTCTTCCTTCTTTCTTCCTCCGCCTCTCGCTCGCGTTCCTCAGCTGAGGAGGAGGAGGAGGAGGAGGAGGAGGAGGCTTCCTGTACATGGCCTCCTAACACAAACAGATTCCCAGCCGCTCTGAGTCTTCATCACGAGACAGAGGTCGTGAAATGACTCGTCACTAATGCTCCGTCGCCTAATCTCTGCCGCACTGTATCCCCGGCTGCAGCAAAGCATTCTGGGAGGACAGAGCGACTCTATTTATAGCCCACAGGGTGCCAGTCGTGCCTGGAATATCAGGGACATCATGGAATATCTGAGGAAGCTTTTTCCAGGCCGAGGAAGAAATAGATGCAAACATTTAAAGACATAACAAATGGCTATAAATAGATACCGACTAGTAGATGGATCCACAACATTAACAAGACGGTATAATACCATGTGATCCTAATAAAGGGTTTTCACAGGGCAGTTAACAGACCCAATGCCCCCCTCTTTTATCATGCTCTCAGGAGCCTCATTTTGAACATTTTCAGGTTGATATTATTCTATGTAGTGTCTCTACTGTGACATGTCTCCATGCTTTAATGTTCAAAAAGCTGCAGCACCTCTTTTCACCCTCCGTCTGAAACCAGAGCCCAGTCTGCTCTGATTGTTCAGCAGTGAGATTTTTTTTTAAATAGTCAACATTTTAGAGATTTTCAGAAAAAATTCTAAATGTTGAGAAAAAATACAGAATTTTAAGATTTTCTGAGAAAAAAAGTCAGAATTGTTAAATTTTTTAGATTTTAATGTTCAGATTTTCAGAAATAGTAAAAACTTTGAGATTTCCAGTAAAAAGGAATCATTTGGATAATCTTTTTTTTAAATGCCATAATCTTTAAATGTTCTGAATTATAAAAATGTCAGCACAATTTCAGAATTATTAGACTTCCCCCAAAAAATCTGAATTTGGAAATGTTCTGAAAAAAGTCAGAATAGAAAGTTCAGATAAAAGAGAATACTAAGATTTTCAGAAAGAAAAAGCTTCAGAATAATATAATATTGGGAGGGATGAAACCCTCTTTAATGGTCACACATGCAGAGCACACAACCCATCCTAGTACCAGGAGTCTAGTACTAGGATCTCAAAAACCAAACCCATGGAGAACCACAGAGCTCTTTACTGGGGCCACCATTCTTCCATTTGCATAGGATATTATCTCCAGGAAGAAATGTCCATCGTTATACAGCGTTAATAATTCATGGTATTTATGTTGGTGCTTGACGTTACATATTGCATATATCCGACATGTAGCTCATCAATACTGTGGACAATTCCCACAGGACCAGTTTAGGGTGAGTGTCTCGATATTACGTCGCTGTCCGTTACACTCCGCGATCAATCACCATTTTGCCACAGACTTGATTTGGTTTAACTTTTCGTAAAAAAATATGAAGTTTCGTTTTTCTGACGGAACGAGGAGACAGGGGGAGAAATCAGCCGAAGTTTGAGGAAGAGGAAGATGTGGAGGAAATGGGAAAAAGACGAGGAGGAAAAGGAAGTGGGACATATGAGGAGGAAAAGTTGAACAGGAAGACGATGAATAAGCAGAGGAGGGAAGGAGAAACAGGAGGTGAGGAAGAAGGAGGTTTCCAGACTGCCGCTAGACGAGAGATCAGAGGACTCTTTAAACACACACAGACACACACACCCACACCCACACCCACACACACACACACACACACTCCTCTCTGGACTCTGACTCCTGCTCAGCGACAGCAGGAGGAAACGCAGACGCTCCGGTCGCTCCTGCAGTTTGTGAGGAGGTGGGGGGGGCGAGTGAACCCCCCCTCCCTCTTCCTCCTCCGACGCCGAGCCTGCAGCAGAGGAGGCGACATCACCTCCTCTGCCTCCTCCTCCTCCTCCTCCTCCTCCTCCTCAGAAACATGCTCAGCTCCGTCTGGTATGCAAAGAAAATGGGCCGCCGCATCATGGGTTCCCTGAGGAGAACCAAGAGTCTGCACCGGCGCCTCCTGGTAGGTCCTCTTCCTCCTCTTCCTCTTCCTCCCCCATCACCTCCTCATCCATACATGTGAGGAGGAGAAGGAGGAGGCGCTGCACCGCGAGTCATTTGCTACAACCTGTGATCACCGTGTGCTGACGCGTGTGTGTGTGTTTATGTATGCTACAGGTGTGTGCGCAACTTTTTGTCAGCGTGCATGTATTGGAACATGTGTGTGTGTGTGCATCAATTTCAATGTGTGTGTGTGTGTGTGTGTGCGTCATGTTGGGGCTCAGGATTCGTGCACATCTGGATCCTCACCGCAGGTCTCCTAAAATAAAATGTGTTTACTGACAAAAGGAGACGCAGCCTGGGGAGGACAGGGTTTTTTTGTAGCGGCGATTTGTTGATAAGGCTGCAGTGTGTGTGTGTGTGTGTGTGTGTGTGTGTGTGTGTGTGTGTGTGTGTGTGTGTGTGTGTGTGTGTGGTGTGTGTGTGTGTGTGTGTGTGTGTGTGTGTGTGTGTGTGTGTGTGTGTGTGTGTGTGTGTGTGTGTGTGTGTGTGTGTGTGTGTGTGTGTGTGTGTGTGTGTGTGTGTGTGTGTGTGTGTGTGTGTGTGTGTGTGTGTGTGTGTGTGTGTGTGTGTGTGTGTGTGTGTGTGTGTGTGTGTGTGTGTGTGCGTTCTGTTTTCCCGGCGTAGAGACGTTCACCTGCAGCATCATATGTGAGCAGCTCTGCAGCAGCACATGCCTTACCCGGCGTTGCCTAGCAACCTCCCGGCTCCTGACACGCAGCGCTGACACACACACACACACACATGTGAACAATTCATCCATCCACTCATATTTGAATACACACACTACGTTAAAACACATGTACAGACTATAAATAAATACATCCACACTATATCACGTCTCCAGTGGACCACTTTGTTTACTTCAGGAACATGGTGACATCACTATGTAACACTGATATACACCTGAACATCAGCAGGAGAGGACTCTTTAAAATAGAGACACTACATACTGATATACACCTGAACATCAGCAGGAGAGGACTCTTTAAAGTAGAGACACTACATACTGATATACACCTGATCATCAGCAGGAGAGGACTCTTTAAAGTAGAGACACTACATACTGATATACACCTGATCATCAGCAGGAGAGGACTCTTTAAAGTAGAGACACTACATACTGATATACACCTGAACATCAGCAGGAGAGGACTCTTTAAAGTAGAGACACTACATACTGATATACACCTGGACATCAGCAGGAGAGGACTCTTTAAAGTAGAGACACTACATGCTGATATACACCTGAGCATCAGCAGGAGAGGACTCTTTAAAGTAGAGACACTACATACTGATATACACCTGAACATCAGCAGGAGAGGACTCTTTAAAGTAGAGACGCTACATACTGATATACACCTGAACATCAGCAGGAGAGGACTCTTTAAAGTAGAGACACTACATACTGATATACACCTGAACATCAGCAGGAGAGGACTCTTTAAAGTAGAGACACTACATACTGATATACACCTGAACATCAGCAGGAGAGGACTCTTTAAAGCCATCCATAGCCAGTCCATAAGTGTAACATGTTTTTGTATTAATGGGTGTGCTGTTGCTTGCGGCCCCTAGGTGGAGCTGTAGATTTACAGCAACACAGTGTGTGTGTGTGTGTGTGTGTGTGTGTGTGTGTGTGTGTGTGTGTGTGTGTGTGTGTGTGTGTGTGTGTGTGTGTGTGTGTGTGTGTGTGTGGTGTGTGTGTGGTGTGTGTGTGTGTGTGTGGTGTGTGTGTGTGTGTGTGTGTGTGTGTGTGTGTGTGTGTGTGTGTGGTGTGTGTGTGTGTGTGTGTGTGTGTGTGTGTGTGTGTGTGTGTGTGTGTGTGTGGTGTGTGTGTGTGTGTGTGTGTGTGTGTGTGTGTGTGTGTGTGTGTGTGTGTGTGTGTGTGTGTGTGTTGTGTGTGTGTGTGTGTGTGTGTCATCAGATATCCTGATTCCTAATTGTCACGGTTAATTTAGTTTTTTATGATATATTTTATTCACTGGATCCTATAATTTACAGTGTATTAGTTTATCATCTCTTTACCGATTCCTTATATTTTGTTAATTGGTGCCGCCAAGTGATGAGTGCAATGTTTTTTTCAGTAGTAGTAGTAGAACTTATAGATGTTTCCCTGAAGCCACTTCAAGCTGTACATTCACATTGAGATGAATAGTTGAATACTCTATTCTGATTGGTCAATTCAGAGGTTGTTAATGGTCGCTAACACACTAATGCTAAGCAAAACATGACCAAAAACACTAAAGGGAACAACAGAAGACAGACAGGAAGTAAACACTAAAGGGAACAGTAGAAGAAGACAGACAGGAAGTAAACACTAAAGGGAACAACAGGAGAAGACAGACAGGAAGTAAACACTAAAGGGAACAACAGAAGACAGACAGGAAGTAAACACTAAAGGGAACAGTAGAAGAAGACAGACAGGAAGTAAACACTAAAGGGAACAACAGAAGACAGACAGGAAGTAAACACTAAAGGGAACAACAGAAGACAGACAGGAAGTAAACACTAAAGGGAACAACAGAAGACAGACAGGAAGTAAACACTAAAGGGAACACAGAGACAGACAGGAAGTAAACACTAAAGGGAACAACAGAAGACAGACAGGAAGTAAACACTAAAGGCAACAGCAGAAGAAGACAGACAGGAAGTAAACACTAAAGGGAACAGCAGAAGAAGACAGACAGGAAGTAAACACTAAAGGGAACAGAAGAAGAAGACAGACAGAAGTGAACACTAAAGGGAACAGCAGAAGAAGACAGACAGGAAGTAAACACTAAAGGGAACAGCAGAAGAAGACAGACAGGAAGTAAACACTAAAGGGAACAGTAGTAGAAGAAGACAGACAGGAAGTAAACACTAAAGGGAACAGCAGAAGAAGAAGACAGGAAGTAACGGACAGTTGAACCGACTGTTTCTTAGCGGAAGCAGTTTGCGTTCATTTCTAAATCGTTAAAATCCCCTTTGAGTTAATAACGGGAGTCGAGTCGTTGGTTTATCTGTAATACGCGAGGTAACTGGCAGCGAGGCGTCATTAATGCCGCACATTATCCCTTACATAATGCTGTTGTGTCCTGTGTTATGGTATCGATCGGCTCTCTAAATGCTGCGTTTGAGTTCCTGAATCATGTGGGTCAGTCTCTCAGATTTAACGCTCCGGCTCGATTCAGATCGGAGCCTCCGGGGCCGAACTCCGTCACACTAACCTACTTTATCGTCTCTATCGACCGTCGAATACATGAAGAACGATGCACATATGGATATTTACAGCAGTGCATTGAATATATGTGCTGTGGTTCATCTTCCATTGGGACGATGTGTTCAGGGACATGAGGCGGCGGCGGGCTGATTGCTATCGGTCGTGTATGCAGATGAGGTTGCTGGTTGCAGAAATATCGTCTCTCTGTCGAACTGAGCAGCTCTCGTTCGTGGGTTTTCCTGGAGCATTTTGTCGTCTGTGTAAAAACTGTTTTCCCGTTCATAATCTACCCTGCCCTCCAAAAGTCTACCTTTGTTTGTATTTCTGTTAAGCTCAACCGGAAGTCAGATTTTTAAGCTAACATCAGTATTTAACAGATTTACTAGATAATAAAAACTTTAATTTATGTAACGCCTTTCATCATGTCTTTATTACATATTTTACTATAATAATTATTTTAGTAACATCTAGCCGTAGAGGTAATTGGTCATAGTTTATGTTGTGTACCTCATCAGATATCCTGATTCCTAATTAAGGTTAATTTAGTTTTTTATTATATATTTTATTCACTGGATCCTATATTGGGGGCGGTGTGGTGGCTCACCAGTTCAAGTCCCGGCAAGACCACGTGCTACCGAGGTGTCCCTGAGCAAGGCACCGTTCCCCACACTGCTCCCCGCGCGTACATGATGCAGAACACTGCTCCTAACACTAGGATGGGTCACATGCAGAGAAACAATTTCCCCACGGGGATTAATAAAGTATATCAAATCAAAAATCTAAATAATTTACAGTGTATTAGTTTATCATCTCTTTACCGATTCCTTATATTTTGTTAATTGGTGCCGCCAAGTGATGAGTGCAATGTTTTTTTCAGTAGTAGTAGTAGAACTTATAGATGTTTCCCTGGAGCCACTTCAAGCTGTACATTCACATTGAGATGAATAGTTGAATACTCTATTCTGATTGGTCAATTCAGAGGTTGTTAATGGTCGCTAACACACTATAACAGATAATAAAAACTTTAATTTATATAACGCCTTTCATCAACCCAAGGTCGCTTAACAATGAACAAGACATAAAACAGAAGAGTGAGTTAATGTTGGAAGGCTTTGTTGCTGAAGGTGCGGAGGCGTGAATGGGGAATCGAAGGGTGCGGGACGGTGGGGGGGGATCTGAGGGGAGAGGGCACGGAGGGTGACGGGGAGGGGTTTGTAGGTGATGCGGGACTTGACCGGGAGCCAGTGGAGAAAAAACGTATACAATCATTTCACTTTATTAGGGTTTGACCAAAAGCGAGTGCGATGCAGGATATCTTACAGTTCGATAACGGACAGTTTCTAATGGATACTTCTTTCTCTTAATGGAAAAAGGTCAATTTCCAACTTCATGTGGTTTTATCAAATGGAATGCATGATATTACTTTCTGAGCTACGGTACGTCTCGTATGGACTTTTTTGTAAAAGTGTCTCCGTCAAATTGTCCTCTTATTGCGAGCACAACATTGTCTGTCCTCTTAAACCAAACGACTAATGTTGGTCTTAAGTTAGACTAGAGTTGACGTGACAAAGTTCAGGTTCAATGTAGAACATGTTGTGTGGGAAGGTCAGCTTTGTCCTAATACTGTGCAGACCTGTTTTGAACTTTCAGAATTATTATCTTGAGGGATTTCTGCTCGTCTTCCACGTTCAGTTTCTCGTGCTGTCTTTTTAGTGGTTTTGCACTCTGGGACAGAGCCTGGAAGCTGCTGCAGAGAACGGCTGAATAATAATAATACATTGGATTTTTATAGCGCTTTTCCGAGTGTTCAAAGACGCTTTACCTGTTAAGCCTGATTTTTTTTATACACACATTTTAATGGAATGAATACCTATAGTGATGATTCAATGTAATGCAATGATTTGTATAGTCTGGTACCTGAAAAAGGTCAAATGGCACTGATGGAACCAAATGTGCCCAAATGTGCCCAAAGCTTATTCCGCCTGGACTTTATTTTCATAAACCTCTCTAAAAAGGTCAAATGTCACTTGTTTTGCCTCAATCTGGATACAGGGTACTTATTATATGTTATACTTTGGATTCCTAAAGCTGTTTAGGCTACTAACCCATCATTCAAGGGTGGTCTTCACTATAAGTAATGGGCTTTCTTTAGGCGGAGACAGGAATTTACATTTTTTTGCTATGTTCCATCTGAATTTACTCTGACACAGAAACATCTATATTGATTCTGACACTTCTGCATCCAACTCACAGATGTAACCTTGCTTTGATAACAACAAGTATTCATATAAACCTTTTAGAAGTGAAGTTACAGTCATTTGTTCTGGGAATGTCATTTTCGAGCCTGAAACCTGAAAAACAGGCTCGGGGTTTAACAGGGTAAAATCAGAAACGGTACAAAAAACAACAAAAACATCAACAGTAGTCCTGATCCAATGTGCATGTTTGAATGAAAGCTGCCTGCCCAGGAGTCCTCGTGCTGACGCTGACTCGCTCGTGGCTGTGCCTGAATCCGGGGGTGACATCGATTATTCATGCAGCGAGTGACATGTGCCTCGCTCACTGAAGCCCATTAATTGTCAGGAGAATGGGAGGGAGGGTGTCACACACACAGAGAGAGAGAGCAGCGGGGAGAGTGTCTGTGCAACGGGATTGAGTTTTTGGAGACCCAACAACAAACCTCTCTCTCTAGGAACCATTTATAATTCACAACCCATTGGGAATATCTGACCATGACCACGCTTTTCCCCCGCCACAACTTCCCCTCCACGGCTATGAACGGCGGCGAGAAGACGCAGGAGTCCCTCACCTACCTTCACCCTCTACAGAAGAACGATCTCCAGGAGTCCCTCGCCCACTTTCACCCTCAACGGAGAGACGATCTCAAGGAATCCCTCGCCTACCATCACCCTCAACGGAGAGACGATCTCCATGAGTCCCTCGCCCACTTTCACCCTCAACAGAAGGTCGATTTCAAGGAATCCCTCGCCTACCATCACCCTCAACAGAAGGTCGATTTCAAGGAATCCCTCGCCTACCTTCACCCTCAACAGAAGGTCGATCATAAGGAATCCCTCGCCCACTTTCACCCTCAACGGAGAGACGATCTCAAGGAATCCCTCGCCTACCATCACCCTCAACAGAAGGTCGATTTCAAGGAATCCCTCACCTACCTTCACCCTCAACGGAGAGACGATCTCCATGAGTCCCTCGCCCACTTTCACCCTCCACAGAAGGTGGATTTCCAGGAATCCCTCGCCTACCATCACCCTCCACAGAAGGTCAATTTCCAGGAATCCCTCACCTACCATCACCCTCCACAGAAGGTGGATTTCCAGGAATCCCTCGCCCACCTTCACCCTCTCCAGAGTTTCGACCTCCACGAGTCCCTCGCCCACCTGCACCCTCTCCAGCGGCAGCACGCCATCGAGCTGCACCGTCAGCGGGCGTCTCTCTCCACCTTCACCGCCTGCACGGTGCCGGCGTCCTGCCGAGCGCGAAGTCGATTCCTCAACCTGCGAGACAGCGTCAGGAAATGCCCGACCAAGAGCACCGCCAAAGTGGTCGGAAGCACCCAGGCCTCCGTCAGGCAGGAGATCCCGTGGGTGCCCTTCGCCTTCAGTAAGGTATGCATCAGAATCAGAAGACCTGTACTCGTCCCGCAGAGGGCGATATTTACATTCGTTACAGCAAGAAGACAGCTGGGTGTTGACTAAGAAGCATGCATTACAAAACATTACAAAAATAGCCATCCTGGAACCGTTCTGAGGATACAGAAGCCAGGTGTATATTGCACATTTTAACGGCATATATAGATATAGATATATATTGCACATCATTTGTGTTTCACAGCAAGGGGTGTTGTAGCATCCAGAGCATTTCTATAGGACGTTCGGAGACCTTTGTCTGTGGCGGGACCAGACGGACGAACACTTGTTGCTCAGAGCAGGGTTCGTACGGGTGGGAGGCCCAGTCTACGTACAGGTCACTCATTTTGAAATATTAAACTTAATTTTCTTTTCTTTAATTGTTCACCCTCGTGTAGAAGGCTATCACGAAACACACATTCGGTTGTTTATAGCATAAAGAACATCTGATTTAACGTGAGGTAGGGAAATAATCATTTGAGTATGTGTATATAAATATGTAATTTACAACAGCTGTGAGATGCTTGAAAAGTGCTTGAATTTGACTTTGGAGAAGGTGTAAGAGCCCTGTCAGAGTTGAAGTGGTCGGCGCCAGTCAGGAGTTGCGAGGCTTGTTGTTAGTTTAGTCAATTTATTGAACATGTCGGAAACAAAACGAATATATAACAATAATATATATATATTCTCCTCACTCAGATTAATAATTATAACAAAGTACCAAAAAAATAATAATAATAATGTTCAGATAGTCTCTGGTTCATGTTCAACAGGGGCAAGAAGAAGCTTACAGGTCCTACCCCCTCTAACATATATCTTTCTTATAGTTATATTGTTAAAGGCCGTGTGCAGATTGGTTACGCTAACAACGGGCTCAGCGGCTTAAAGTTAGCTTCACGTTTCTGGTCGATTGATATTTTAGCGACCTCTCTGACTCTCTTCTTAAAAGTAGAAGTACTCAGATATAGTACTTGAGTAAAAGTACTCAGATCTTGTACTTGAGTAAAAGTAGAAGTACTCAGATATAGTACTTGAGTAAAAGTACTCAGATCTTGTACTTGAGTAAAAGTAGAAGTACTCAGTTCTTGTACTTGAGTAAAAGTAGAAGTACTCAGATCTTGTACTTGAATAAAAGTACTCAGATCTTGTAGTTGAGTAAAGGTAGAAGTACTCAGATCTAGTACTTGAGTAAAAGTACTCAGATCTTGTACTTGAGTAAAAGTAGAAGTACTCAGATCTTGTAGTTGAGTAAAGGTAGAAGTACTCAGATATAGTACTTGAGTAAAAGTACTCAGATCTTGTACTTGAGTAAAAGTAGAAGTACTCAGTTCTTGTACTTGAGTAAAAGTAGAAGTACTCAGTTCTTGTACTTGAATAAAAGTAGAAGTACTCAGATCTTGTACTTGAGTAAAAGTAGAAGTACTCAGTTCTTGTACTTGAGTAAAAGTAGAAGTACTCAGATCTTGTACTTGAGTAAAAGTAGAAGTACTCAGTTCTTGTACTTGAGTAAAAGTAGAAGTACTCAGATCTTGTACTTTAGAAAAGTAGAAGTACTCAGATATTGTACTTTAGAAAAGTAGAAGTACTCAGATCTAGTACTTTAGAAAAGTAGAAGTACTTATTCCGTGTGCAGATTGGTTACGCAAACAACGGGCTCAGCGGCTTAAAGTTAGCTTCACGTTTCTGGTCGATTGATATTTTAGCGACCTCTCTGACGAGATGGTTTTACACGTTGTACCTCTTGGTTGTTGTTGTGGCGGATCGGGAGCTGATCGTCGTTCTGGTGGAATAATAAATGAATTGTATTAGTGACTAGAGAAACGCCGTAAGGCTGTTGTTATCGAGACTCGGTTCGAGCCGTTCTGATTGGTTGCTTGAACTATTGGTTTCTGGAACGCTTACTCGTACTTTCTTCTTCGATTAGAAACTTTCCGACTCCTCTGTCTTTGAATCTAAGTTGAGACCGAGAAGTACTTGAGTTCGTTGGACTGTTGTAGTTCATCGTACTTCTTGTTGAACACAAAGCATGGCACTAAATACTAATATGTACATTTCATCTAGTCTTGGTTCTGTTTAATAATGATCATTTCTGGATTCAATGATTCAGATGTTTGTACAGAAGATCACCGAAAAAGTACTCAGATCTTGTACTTGAGTAAAAGTAGAAGTACTCAGATCTTGTACTTGAGTAAAAGTAGAAGTACTCAGATCTTGTACTTTAGAAAAGTAGAAGTACTCAGATCTTGTACTTGAGTAAAAGTACTCAGTTATTGTACTTGAGTAAAAGTACTCAGATGTTGTACTTGAGTAAAAGTAGAAGTACTCAGTTCTTGTACTTGAGTAAAAGTAGAAGTACTCAGTTCTTGTACTTGAGTAAAAGTAGAAGTACTCAGATCTTGTAGTAAAAGTAAAAGTACTCAGATCTTGTACTTGAGTAAAAGTAGAAGTACTCAGATCTTGTTCTTGAGTAAAAGTAGAAGTACTCAGATCTTGTAGTAAAAGTAGAAGTACTCAGATCTTGTACTTTAGAAAAGTAGAAGTACTCAGATCTTGTACTTTAGAAAAGTAGAAGTACTCAGATCTTGTACTTGAGTAAAAGTACTCAGTTATTGTACTTGAGTAAAAGTACTCAGATGTTGTACTTGAGTAAAAGTAGAAGTACTCAGATCTTGTACTTGAGTAAAAGTAGAAGTACTCAGATCTTGTACTTGAGTAAAAGTAGAAGTACTCAGTTATTGTACTTGAGTAAAAGTAGAAGTACTCAGTTATTGTACTTTAGAAAAGTAGAAGTACTCAGATCTTGTACTTGAGTAAAAGTACTCAGATCTTGTACTTGAGTAAAAGTAGAAGTACTCAGATCTTGTAGTAAAAGTAGAAGTACTCAGATCTTGTCCTTGAGTAAAAGTAGAAGTACTCAGATCTTGTAGTAAAAGTAGAAGTACTCAGATCTTGTACTTTAGAAAAGTAGAAGTACTAGATCTGTACTTTAGAAAAGTAGAAGTACTCAGATCTTGTACTTTAGAAAAGTAGAAGTACTCAGATCTTGTACTTGAGTAAAAGTACTCAGTTATTGTACTTGAGTAAAAGTAGAAGTACTCAGATCTTGTACTTGAGTAAAAGTAGAAGTACTCAGTTCTTGTTCTTGAGTAAAAGTAGAAGTACTCAGTTCTTGTACTTGAGTAAAAGTAGAAGTACTCAGATATTGTACTTGAGTAAAAGTAGAAGTACTCAGATCTTGTACTTGAGTAAAAGTAGAAGTACTCAGTTATTGTACTTGAGTAAAAGTAGAAGTACTCAGATCTTGTACTTGAGTAAAAGTAGAAGTACTCAGTTATTGTACTTGAGTAAAAGTAGAAGTACTCAGATCTTGTACTTGAGTAAAAGTAGAAGTACTCAGTTATTGTACTTTAGAAAAGTAGAAGTACTCAGTTCTTGTACTTGAGTAAAAGTAGAAGTACTCAGATCTTGTACTTGAGTAAAAGTAGAAGTACTCAGTTATTGTACTTGAGTAAAAGTAGAAGTACTCAGTTATTGTACTTTAGAAAAGTAGAAGTACTCAGATCTTGTACTTGAGTAAAAGTACTCAGATCTTGTACTTTAGAAAAGTAGAAGTACTTATTTCACGCAGCAGTGTGTGGGAGTGAAGCTGCGTTGTGATTGGCTGACGGCGGCTGCAGAAGTAGGGCTGAGGATCGATGAGGTCGATTAGCGTCTAATTTTAGCTCCTGGTTTTGCTGCTGCTGCGCAACCATCCAGACCATAATGAGCACTTCCTGCCCCCACACCGTACTAGGAGGAAGTATTATCTTCGAGTACTTGTATTTTATTTGGATTATTTCAAAACAAAAGCATGTATATATGCTCGATACACTCGATACTCATTTGAATATGCATGTATTACAATATACACAGTTGTGTATTAGTATAAAGAAGATACAGGTTTGTAAATACATGTATAAAGTACAACATCCAGTACAGCAGGGTTAAAACTCTGATTGAAATGTCTGCTGCTTTTCAATAATCACAAAAAGAAAAGGACATCCGCCCCCTGCTGACACTGTGCCCAGGGGCCGGGGTTTAACACACACACACACACACACACACACACAGGTCAAACAGCGGTCTTTAATCCTCTCGGAGCAGATGGACGTCCAGAGAGCCGTGCAGTGAACTATCTCCCTGCCTCTGAATCGACGGGAGAGGTTTTTATATTTACTGGAGTTTCGTCCTCAAATTATCCCCGATGTTTCACAGAAGAGTGAGATTCGAGTCAGGGTCGCGGCGCCGTTCAGACGGCAGTGTGTTAAGGTTGTTGTCGGGGAATAGAACAACACAGAAACAGGGCAACACGTCTATTACCCCAAACAGAAAGCTAGAAATCTACAATTTACTGGGCAATATTGTGGTAGTGTTAAAACCTACAACGGCATCTTCATAGTTTCCTCTGCTCTCCTGTGATTGGTCGAATCCCTGTCTTCCACAAGCCGTAACAAAGGGACTTTTTATCCAGTTAAAGCCACTTTTAACCCTTTATGTGATGAATGGTGGCCCTGATGGGACGTCTGGCCCTGATGGGACGTCTGGCCCTGATGGGACGTCTGGCCCTGATGGGACGTCTGGCCCTGATGGGACGTCTGGCCCTGATGGGACTCTGGCCCTGATGGGACGTCTTGCCCTGATGGGACGTCTGGCCCTGATGGGACGTCTGGCCCTGATGGGACGTCTGGCCCTGATGGGACTCTGGCCCTGATGGGACGCCCTGATGGGACGTCTGGCCCTGATGGGACGCCCTGATGGGACGTCCTGGCCCTGATGGGACGTCTGGCCCTGATGGGACGTCTGGCCCTGATGGGACGTCTGGCCCTGATGGGACGTCTGGCCCTGATGGGACGTCTGGCCCTGATGGGACTCTGGCCCTGATGGGACGTCTGGCCCTGATGGGACGTCTGGCCCTGATGGGACGTCTGGCCCTGATGGGACGTCTGGCCCTGATGGGACGTCTGGCCCTGATGGGACGTCTGGCCCTGATGGGACGTCTGGCCCTGATGGGACGTCTGGCCCTGATGGGACGTCTGGCCCTGATGGGACGTCTGGCCCTGATGGGACGTCTGGCCCTGATGGGACTCTGGCCCTGATGGGACTCTGGCCCTGATGGGACGTCTGGCCCTGATGGGACGTCTGGCCCTGATGGGACGTCTGGCCCTGATGGGACGTCTGGCCCTGATGGGACGTCTGGCCCTGATGGGACGTCTGGCCCTGATGGGACGTCTGGCCCTGATGGGACGTCTGGCCCTGATGGGACGTCTGGCCCTGATGGGACGTCTGGCCCTGATGGGACGTCTGCCCTGATGGGACGTCTGGCCCTGATGGGACGTCTGGCCCTGATGGGACGTCTGGCCCTGAAGATGATAATAATATAATAATAATAACTGAGATTTCTATAGCGCCTTTCAAGGGACCCAAGGTCGCTTTACAGGAATAGGGCGAGCACACACAAAACAAAGGTCAGACAGACGGAACAACAGATCGATTAGGGGCCGAAAGCCTTGATGAACAGATGGGACTTGAGGGTCCCTTTGAAGGCGTCCAGCGTGGGGATGTTGCGAATCTCCGCAGGGAGAGCGTTCCAGAGGGGGGGGGGCTGCCACGCTGAAGGCTCTGTCCCCGAAGGTTCTCAGTTTGGTGCGGGGGGTGGTGAGCAGGCCAGAGGCTGAAGACCGCAGGTTCCGGGGTGGGGCATGTGGGCGGAGGGTGTCCGATAGGTACTGGGGGGCAAGGGCATGGAGGGACTTGTAGGTCAGGAGGAGGACTTTGTAGGTGATGCGGGACTTGACCGGCAGCCAGTGGAGGTGGATGAGGGTGGGAGTGATGTGCTGCCACGGCTTTGTGTGCGTGAGGACCCCGAGCTGCACAGATACCAGAGAAACAGCTGGGCTAACGTTAGCAGCTAGCTCGCAACCCGTCCATTCTGTATCAACCAAACTGGGAAGACAGATCATGTTTTCTATGGTAGTGAATTTATTCTGTAGTTGAAATGCATCTCAAAGGACTCTGAGACGCTCGGACGGACATCACATCGCATGTTACTTGTTAGACGTTTTTATCCAGTCTCAGGGACACAACGACATGCAGTGGGGTTTGAACCTGTGGACCCCTGATCCCAACACCAACGCACAACCCACGCCTCAACGATAAGAATTGATAAAGATATCTAATAAATGTAAAATTATAATGGATCAATAAAACGATACAAATGGGAGAATATGAATGAACATAAAATACAAGATGAATAATAAATGTTGAAAAATTAGACGTCATAAAAATAATAGGAAAACACAAAATAAACAGATATTAATTGTGGAATAGTAATGCAAATAAAAGGGAGAATAATGGTACGAATTAAATTAATTTCGCAGCCATCCATTCAACCACCCGTCAGTCACCTTCCTCCTCCTCCTCTTCCTCCTGTCTAACCTCTGATCTTCAACCCTCACCCTGTTCAGCAGGCAGACGCCCCCCCCCGCCCTCCTCTCCCATAATCCCAGTGATCCCAGTCTCTCCGGCCGACTCCATCATCCCTCCGACGTCACAGGTTCCTTTTCTTTTGATTTGCTTTTTATTCCCCTCCACTTTCTCTCCACCTCCATGCCTTCACCTCCTCGTCTTCATTTGTTTATTGGCTGCTGCTCGTCGTGCTGTTTATAAAAAGCTGCTGTGATGTCATATTTCCGTGTTGGTCCCTGAAGGCAGCATCTCCCTGGACCAATGGGATTCCTCCGTGTGATTTGGGATTATTGCAGAAAAAAATAATCTCAATGTTTTATGAAATGTACATGTTTTAGTTCAGCAGGATAATCTCCTCACATCGAAAAGCTAACGTTAGGCTATAGAGGAACTACAGCACGGTCACATGACTTCAGGTTTTTAGCTAAACGTGAAGTCATGTGACCGTGCTGTAGTTCCTTTATAGCCCAATATTAGCCACCTTTAGCTTAGCGGTGGTGACGTGAAGTCATGTGACCGTGCTGTAGTTCCTTCATAGCCCAGCATTAGCCACCTTTAGCTTAGCGGTGGTGACGTGAAGTCATGTGACCGTGCTGTAGTTCCTTTATAGCCCAACATTAGCCTCCTTTAGCTTAGCGCTGGTGACGTGAAGTCATGTGACCGTGCTGTAGTTCCTTTATAGCCCAACATTAGCCACCTTTAGCTTAGCGGTGGTGACGTGAAGTCATGTGACCGTGCTGTAGTTCCTTTATAGCCCAGCATTAGCCACCTTTAGCTTAGCGGTGGTGACGTGAAGTCATGTGACCGTGCTGTAGTTCCTTTATAGCCCAACATTAGCCTCCTTTAGCTTAGCGCTGGTGACGTGAAGTCATGTGACCGTGCTGTAGTTCCTTTATAGCCCAACATTAGCCACCTTTAGCTTAGCGGAGGTGACGTGAAGTCATGTGACCGTGCTGTAGTTCCTTTATAGCCCAACATTAGCCTCCTTTAGCTTAGCGGAGGTGACGTGAAGTCATGTGACCGTGCTGTAGTTCCTTTATAGCCCAACATTAGCCACCTTTAGCTTAGCGGTGGTGACGTGAAGTCATGTGACCGTGCTGTAGTTCCTTTATAGCCCAACATTAGCCTCCTTTAGCTTAGCGGAGGTGACGTGAAGTCATGTGACCGTGCTGTAGTTCCTTTATAGCCCAACATTAGCCACCTTTAGCTTAGCGGAGGTGACGTGAAGTCATGTGACCGTGCTGTAGTTCCTTTATAGCCCAACATTAGCTTCTTACTTCAGAAATCATAAAGTGGTGTTGATATGTGGAGAGGTTCTCCTGCTGAACTAAAATATGTACATTTCATAAACGTAAGGATTATTTTCTGCAATAATCCAAAATCACACGGAGGGATCCCATTGGTCCAGGGAGATGCTGCCTTCAGGGTCCACCACAGAAACAGGCCATCCTGCAGCTGTGTGTAGTCGCTCCTCGTCCAGCCGTGATGAAGTGATCAGATTAGAGATCTGAGCAGTGGGAGAAACGCCACACTCCCCCTCCTCCCTCCACATGACTTTAAAAGCCCATCTGGCTCCTCCCGGGCAGAAAGCGAGCGACGCAGAGAGCATGAATGAAGCGAGGCGCAGATTATATTATTAAAACCAGAAGAGGAGGAAGAAGAAGAAGAAGGTCGTCCTCGAGTGTCTGGATTTAGGCTTCATGCTAACGCAGTGCATCCTGTGCAGTGTGAAATGTGTACGTGTCGCTGTAATCTCAAATCCCCGGTTTATCCTCTGCTGCAGCTTCTCTGTGTGTGTGTGTGTGTGTGTGTGTGAGATGTTTGCTCTGACTCCCTGATGTTTCCTCTCTTCAGGCCAACCCTCCCCCTGTGGTGGTCAACACAGAAAGCCTGGACACGCCTCCATATGTGAGTTCACCTGCAAAGGACATGTTGTTTTATTTATTACCGTCTGTCTTTAATTTTTAAATCTGCAGTCTCGTGATGGTGCATCTGTAGATAATGTATACATACAAATAATGTCGTAATCCGTGTTTTGTTAATGTGTGCAGGTGAACGGGACGGAGGCTGACTATGAGTACGAGGAGATCACGCTGGAGAGGGTGAGATTTATTTGTTGTTGAATCACAGCCGTGTGTTAACTTTAGTTGAACTCCTGTTTCAAACTTCATTTTAAATATTCACGTGTGTCAGAAATCTGCAAAGGCTATTCAAGAAAGTAATACACAATGAACCCCAAACAACTAGAGGCGCTTTCACACCGCAGTACTTTTCGCAGGGATAGTTCCGATAGTTCCTGGGATTTGAAATTCACACCAAGAAGATCTGGAACTGGAACTTAGTTCGTGGGAACCTTTTCCCGAATTGCAAACCACGGCCCGTAAAACTCGGAAAAGTTTTTGTGAAGCCGCCATTTTATTTGCTCGCATTAGCATTAGCATTAGCATTAGCATTAGCATTAGCATTAGCATTAGCCCAGGGACTCCGGGTGGCAGTATACGCCGTGAAGTGGTTTGCGGCAAGCCCCCAGGAAGTGCGCGCCTGATGAAAATATTCGCTGTGTCCAAACGGCGGTACTACAACTTCCGTATCAGTCCGTGACGTCCCCCGGCCCAGAAAGACTTGTCCCCATTGACTATGGGGAAAGAGATGTCTGTAAATCAGCTACCCTCTATGAACTATTTTATAGCCCTATTACAATCATTCGGTCACTAAAAGCCGAATCTAGATTTATTTTCCGTCTCCATTAATTCTACTGAGCCGAGAGTGGGAGCTCGGGGGGTGGGGCTTAATGACAGGAGGCGGGGCTCTTGAGGGGCGCATGCTCTGTGAGCGCACATACGGGTTCTTCTGCTCTGACTGCCAGGCATGCTGGGTAATCTGTGACGTGGGCCATTTTGTCTTCATGCTCCTCCCACGCTGAATCCAGTTCTTAATGTACATCCACGGTTTGCGACCTGCCAGTAAACCCAAAGCAGCAGAAGAAGAAGAAGAAGTGACGTCAGCGGCTTCATTTTGCCTAATCCTCCCTCGGGAACTTATTCCGGTGTGAACGCGATTTACTAGATACTTCCAGGAAATATGAGTTCCTGGGAAAAGTACTTGGTGTGAAAGCGCCTAATGATTCAAATGATATTGACAAGAGACAATATCAGATTTTCTATGAGATTAAAGTCGTAAATATAGAAAATATACAGATGTTTTGTTTTGTTTTTCTTCAGAAAGTCTGAATTATTTTCCTTTAATTGTTTGATTTGTATTCATTTTGTATTTACTTGTTTGATACAGTATTGCAGAGTGAGTTGCTGCTTGTAAATGTAGGACTTCTTTAGTCAAAGAGATCCTTCTGAACCCTGAATTTGAGGAACAGAAATATTGTTTCTGGCATCACTTTAACATTTTACGGGGGAAATCTGCATTTTGGTTTGAGGGCGCACGCAGAGAGTGAGAGGGCGCAGCATATATATATATATATATATGTGTGTATTTCTTCTTGTCCGTATGCAGCTGTGTTTCTTGGAGTGTATGATATTACCCGAGCAGCGTGAATAAGAGTCTCCTCGGCCAGCTGAGTCTCTTCTTCAGGCCTCCGGCTCCAACGTTTCTTAAACCGGGTTTTAGAAACTGGAGAGGAATTAAATCAGATTTTCTTTCACATTTGTACTTGAAGATGAACTTTGATATGCCTTGCTTTAAAGAATACATCTGGTCCACAAATATATCAATACATTTAGAGTTTGCTGTTTTAAGATCTGATGTTTCCTCTCTGCTTCCTCTCTGCTTCCTCTCTGCTTCTTCTCTGCTTCCTATCTGCTTCCTCTCTGCTTCCTCTCTGCTTCCTCTCTGCTTACTCTCTGCTTCCTCTCTGCTTCCTCTCTGCTTCCTCTCTGCTTCCTCTCTGCTTCCTCTCTGCTTCCTCTCTGCTTCCTCTCTGCTTCCTCTCTGCTTCCTCTCTGCCTCCTCTCTGCTTCCTCTCTGCTTCCTCTCTGCTTCCTCTCTGCTTCCTATCTGCTTCCTATCTGCTTCCTCTCTGCTTCCTCTCTGCTTCCTCTCTGCTTCCTCTCTGCTTCCTCTCTGCTTCCTCTCTGCTTCCTCTCTGCTTCCTCTCTGCTTCCTATCTGCTTCCTATCTGCTTCCTATCTGCTTCCTATCTGCTTCCTCTCTGCTTCCTCTCTGCTTCCTATCTGCTTCCTCTCTGCTTCCTCTCTGCTTCCTATCTGCTTCCTCTCTGCTTCCTCTCTGCTTCCTACTCTGCTTCCTCTCTGCTTCCTATCTGCTTCCTCTCTGCTTCCTCTCTGTTTCCTCTCTGCTTCCTCATCTGCTTCCTCTCTGTTTCCTATCTGCTTCCTCTCTGCTTCCTATCTGCTTCCTCTCTGCTTCCTATCTGCCTCCTCTCTGCTTCCTATCTGCTTCCTATCTGCCTCCTCTCTGCCTCCTCTCTGCTTCCTCTCTGCCTCCTCTCTGCTTCCTCTCTGCTTCCTATCTGCTTCCTCTCTGCCTCCTCTCTGCCTTCCTCTCTGCCTCCTCTCTGCTTCCTATCTGCTTCCTCTCTGCCTCCTCTCTGCTTCCTCTCTGCTTCCTATCTGCTTCCTATCTGCTTCCTATCTGCTTCCTCTCTGCCTCCTCTCTGCCTCCTCTCTGCCTCCTCTCTGCTTCCTATCTGCTTCCTCTCTGCCTCCTCTCTGCTTCCTCTCTGCTCTCCTCTCTGCTTCCTATCTGCTTCCTCTCTGCTTCCTCTCTGCCTCCTATCTGCTTCCTCTCTGCTTCCTCTCTGCCTCCTCTCTGCTTCCTCTCTGCTTCCTATCTGCTTCCTCTCTGTCTTCCTATCTGCTTCCTCTCTGCTTCCTATCTGCTTCCTCTCTGCTTCCTCTCTGCCTCCTCTCTGCTTCCTCTCTGCTTCCTCTCTGCCTCCTCTCTGCCTCCTCTCTGCTTCCTCTCTGCCTCCTCTCTGCTTCCTCTCTGCCTCCTCTCTGCCTCCTCTCTGCCTCCTCTCTGCTTCCTATCTGCTTCCTCTCTGCTCTCCTCTCTGCTTCCTCTCTGTTTCCTATCTGTTTCCCATCTGCTTCCTCTCTGTTTCCTATCTGCTTCCTCTCTGTTTCCTCTCAGGGGAACTCAGGTCTGGGCTTCAGTATCGCCGGCGGCGTCGATAACCCTCACATCGGAGAGGACCCGAGCATCTTCATCACCAAGGTGATCCCCGGGGGGGCGGCCGCACAGGACGGGAGGCTCAGGTGAGACACACACACACACACCCGAGAACACGCACACACACCTGATATCATGTGTGAAGAGGCAGGCCTGTCCACAGAGGGTTTTAAAAATACTGTTCAAAAGTTACTGTAGACAAAGCATTTATTTTACTCGAGGTGCTTTTCGTAGTACACCTAGTTGGTGTCCATTACCCAGAATCCCCTGCAGTGTCCTGCTGTCTTTCACTCCTTCATCCATAATGCAGACACCTGAGCCAGGTGATGAAGAGGAGGTGATGAAGAGGAGCAGCCTCAGGTTTCCTCCATCAGAGGAACCTGACCTCTGTCGCTCTGTCTCCTAAATGTACCACTTTTATCAAAAGATATTCCAGTTCTTGTCTCCTGAATGAGTTAGTCTTGTCTCCGGATTGAGTTAGTCTTGTCTCCTGAATGCGTTAGTCTTGTCTCCTGAATGGGTTAGTCTTGTCTCCTGAATGAGTTAGTCTTGTCTCCTGAATGAGTTAGTCTTGTCTCCTGAATGAGTTAGTCTTGTCTCCTGAATGAGTTAGTCTTGTCTCCTGAATGGGTTAGTCTTGTCTCCTGAATGGGTTAGTCTTGTCTCCTGAATGAGTTAGTCTTGTCTCCTGAATGGGTTAGTCTTGTCTCCTGAATGGGTTAGTCTTGTCTCCTGAATGGGTTAGTCTTGTCTCCTGAATGAGTTAGTCTTGTCTCCTGAATGGGTTAGTCTTGTCTCCTGAATGAGTTAGTCTTGTCTCCTGAATGAGTTAGTCTTGTCTCCTGAATGGGTTAGTCTTGTCTCCTGAATGAGTTAGTCTTGTCTCCTGAATGAGTTAGTCTTGTCTCCTGAATGGGTTAGTCTTGTCTCCTGAATGCGTTAGTCTTGTCTCCTGAATGAGTTAGTCTTGTCTCCGGAATGGGTTAGTCTTGTCTCCTGAATGAGTTAGTCTTGTCTCCTGAATGGGTTAGTCTTGTCTCCTGAATGGGTTAGTCTTGTCTCCTGAATGGGTTAGTCTTGTCTCCTGAATGAGTTAGTCTTGTCTCCTGAATGGGTTAGTCTTGTCTCCTGAATGGGTTAGTCTTGTCTCCTGAATGAGTTAGTCTTGTCTCCTGAATGGGTTAGTCTTGTCTCCTGAATGGGTTAGTCTTGTCTCCTGAATGGGTTAGTCTTGTCTCCTGAATGGGTTAGTCTTGTCTCCTGAATGGGTTAGTCTTGTCTCCTGAATGGGTTAGTCTTGTCTCCTGAATGGGTTAGTCTTGTCTCCTGAATGAGTTAGTCTTGTCTCCTGAATGGGTTAGTCTTGTCTCCTGAATGCGTTAGTCTTGTCTCCTGAATGGGTTAGTCTTGTCTCCTGAAT
>CM070433.1:41783540-41793540 GCA_036324595.1 Champsocephalus gunnari | reverse complement strand
TCCCTCCTCCTCCTCCTCCTCTCCTCCTCTCCTCCTCCTCCTCCTCTTCCTCCTCTTCCTCTCCTCCTCCTCCTCTCCTCCTCCTCCTCCCAGAGTACAGCAGGTTTGAGGCTAAGATCCACGACCTGAGGGAGCAGATGATGAACAGCAGCATCAGTTCAGGGTCTGGATCTCTGAGGACCAATCAGAAGAGGTCGCTGTACGTCAGGTGAGGGACCCCCCTGTGTGTCTGCGTTAACCCACTACCATAAGACCTTGCACTACCAGAGCTTGACCTATAATACTTTCCTTCGGGGGCGGACCGCGACATCCCGGGCATCTCGAGCGCTTCGGCACCGGCCCATCGGGATTCGTTCAGAACGTCCCGATGGGCTCGGCTTTACTCTCTGGTCCTGAATGCAGCACTTCCACTGGTGACGGCATTCAGAACCGATCATATCTCTAATCTAAAACTCCCACCTTAAAGATGTTTTAAGAACTCAGTTTAAGGTCGCGTTCACACCAGGGCTGTACGATTCATCGATTTTAAATCGAAATCGCGATTCGAGTATAGTATAGTTTTTCCTTCTTGTGTGTCAGTCCTCCACACCAATCAGAAGTGCTGTGCTCCACATGCACCAGCCATTGTTAACCAATCAGAAGCGGCCCATGATAGAAGGTGATAGACAGATTGATCCAATCACCTGACAAATATTCTTGAAAGTGCCTGCCCTTTCCAGATGGCTTCCAGTGGAGCTTCAGATGGTTCAGTGAAACAAAGCATCTGGGTCAGGTTAGAGACGCTCCATCACGTGTTTCTCTCACAGGGTGAACCTTAAACTGAAGCTCGACTTCAAAGCAACGGAAGTTTCATGTAAGTGTAGTTCTTTCACTCGTAGCTCGGGCTGCGGGCTGCTAGAGACAGGAGTATGTTGATGCGACCTTCCTAGCTGGAGTTATGGCCGCATTTTACAATAAACGTCCATTGGGTCGCTTAAAAATAAATATCGCGAATCGAAATCGCAATTTTTGTCAGAAAAATCGCAATTAGATTTGTTCCCAAAATCGTGCAGCCCTAGCTCACACCAGCCTGGTTCAGTCCGGTTGAATCGAACCCTGGCGCGCGTACCCGCTCGGTGCGGTTCGTTTGGGTCGGAGTCCTCTGAAGTGAACTAAACGACCTAAACGAGGTGGGCTCGGAGCGCTAGTGAACTCGGGAGCGGTTCTTCTCTGGTGTGAACGCAGTATTTAGGGAACGAGGATGTCTTCAAAGTCTTTGGTGAAAGAGCGAAGCGGAACGAAGAGTCGAACGGAGTCGTGTAAAGTAAAAATGCTCCGTCAACTATTCATAAAGTCCGTCACCTGTCGTCGGTGCACCGCCCTCCTGACTGCGGGATAGGGGTGGGTATCGTTTGAATTTCGAGAGAGACAGAGGGCGAGAGAGAGAGAGAGACAGAGAGACAGAGGGCGAGAGAGAGAGAGAGAGAGACAGAGGGCGAGAGAGAGGGCGAGAGAGAGAGAGAGGGCGAGAGAGAGAGAGAGGCAGAGGGCGAGAGAGAGACAGAGGGCGAGAGAGAGGGCGAGAGAGAGGGCGAGAGAGAGGGCGAGAGAGAGAGAGAGAGAGGGCGAGAGAGAGAGAGAGAGAGAGGGCGAGAGAGAGAGAGAGAGACAGAGAGAGACAGAGGGCGAGAGAGACAGAGAGACAGAGAGACAGAGAGAGAGACAGAGGGAGAGAGAGAGGGCGAGAGAGAGACAGAGAGAGAGAGAGAGAGACAGAGGGAGAGAGAGAGGGCGAGAGAGAGAGAGACAGAGGGCGAGAGAGAGAGAGAGACAGAGGGCGAGAGAGAGGGCGAGAGAGAGAGAGAGACAGAGGGCGAGAGAGAGACAGAGGGCGAGAGAGAGAGAGAGAGAGAGACAGAGGGCGAGAGAGAGGGCGAGAGAGAGAGAGAGAGAGACAGAGGGCGAGAGAGAGAGAGAGACAGAGGGCGAGATAGAGGGCGAGAGAGAGAGGGAGAGGGAGAGACAGAGAGAGACAGAGGGCGAGAGAGAGAGAGAGACAGAGAGACAGAGAGAGAGAGAGAGAGAGAGAGAGACAGAGGGCGAGACAGAGGGCGAGAGAGAGGGCGAGAGAGAGAGAGAGAGGGCGAGAGAGAGAGGGCGAGAGAGAGAGACAGAGACAGAGGGCGAGAGAATTTCTGATTCCGATTCTACTTTTCGATTCCGGTTCTTAACGGTTCTTTGAGGGGCAGGGTAAAAGGGTATTAAGTTCTTGTTGAGAAAACCCAGCATCTCTGCCTCTCAGGCGTACCGGGAAGAAATGTTTGAACCCGGTACCCAACGCTACTGCAGGACGTCTCTCGTTGTATTATAATGTTTCTTCACGCACGTGGTCTGATCGTGAGCCGTCCTCTAGAGTCTGACGATCCAGATCAACATGCCGACGCTCCAAAGCTACCCCCTTCCTGTCTGACCAATGGCTGAACAGCATTTCCGAGCACATGACTTGTATTCAAAGTCTATATTCCGTTCGAGGTTTGCCGTGTGAACGCTAAAACCGGACCTAAACTGTCGCCAGAGAAGCGAACGATAGCTGTGGATGTGACCGAAGTCTCTATTCAACGATATAAGAGGAGACCGACCGTGTTTATATCTGGTGTTTGAGTGATGAACTCTAACGAGGGTCCGTCTCCTCAGAGCGCTGTTCGACTACGATAAGTCTCGGGACTCGGGGCTGCCCAGCCAGGGTCTGGACTTCCGGTTCGGAGAGATTCTGCACGTTCTGAACGCCTCGGACGACGAGTGGTGGCAGGCGAGACATCTGAGGGGGGCGGCGGAGGAGACGGGGGTGATCCCCAGCAAGAGGAGGTACACACACACAGATACACACACACACACACACACTCACTCACTCACTCACTCACTCACACACACTGTCCGTCCTCAGGGTGGAGAAGAAGGAGCGAGCGAGATTAAAGACGGTGAAGTTCAACGCTAAGTCTCGAGAGCGAGGGGTGAGTTTTCCTCTGACCCCCACCCAATTATTTACACTCCCGTGATACCTTGAAGAGTGGACGCCACTTCCTGTTTCCCCAATTTGGGATTCATAAAGTATCTCTCGATCTCTGCTCTCTGTCGTGAGTTCTGTAGGTGTTGGTGCATGTAAATGGTCTGCGGGGGCTAAAATCCCCTGGTGTTTCTCAATGTCGAGGACGCTTCCTTGGTAGGACATGTCCTTCCGAGTCAAGTCCTTCAGAGGCGAGGCAAGAATCCTTCCTGGCATTCGGAGAACGAAGAGTGGAACAGGCTAGCAAGTGTGCGTCAGATGAGAGGCCCCGCCTTACATTTTCCGCCAAAGATTTTGTAAATTGGTCCGTGCGCAAAGCATTGTGGGGATTTTAAGAACGCGGAGGATACACTGGTGCATCCTTGAAATTTCCCGCAACGAAGGATTCAGTCCTCGGTAGAATTCCAAGGATCCTGGACATTGGAACAGTCCTTCGGCGGGACTCGATGGCGTAGCATCCTTGAAATAGTGGCTCTGAAGGATCCTTCCTCGACATTGAGAAACACCCGTTGTGTCAGGCTTTTTTACGATAAAACTCACTTTCAAAATAAAGTGAATTTGAAGGATATTGCCACAGCTGGAAGGCTTTTATTTTGAAAAATCTTGGAAGTAGCAAAACCGTGAAAAAAAAATCTGAAAAACAAATTAAGAAATGTAAGTGAATAAAAGAGTATTTTCACAATAAAACTCACTACTTCCTGTAGATGTTTCCAAAATAAAACCCTGTTGGAATGTTAGGGATCATGCCACTGCTGGAAGGCTTTTATTTTGAAACATATTACGTTACGCTAAACACAAGTTAAACATTTTTGATTATTAGATAATAATTAGATATTTTCAGAATAAAACACACTTCTTCCTGTAGATGTTTCAAAATAAAACCCTGTCGGAATTTGAGGGATTAAAGGACCCGCCGGAAGGCTTTTATTTTGAAACACCTGTGCAGGAAATGTTAAAGTTACATCGTAGTTAAAAGAAGAGTATTTTCACAATAAAATTCACTTCCTCCTATATATGTTTCAAAATAAAATCCAGTCTGAATCATTCGGGGTCTCAAGGTATCATGGGACATTAATCTGTGTGTTTCTTCTTCTGTGGTGTCTGATGTAGTTTGTTGTGCATGGTTGTAGTTTTTCAGACTAATGCAGCATGTTGATGTCGGCCATCTTTAAAGGTCCTCCTCTGCAGCGCCTCCCCAGCACCTCTATAAAACAACAACAACAACAACAACAACAACAATAATAAACAAACACGTGTGGCTTTAACACGCGACGCCTGAACGCCTCGCCCACCCCCCCCTCGCTAACACACTGAGGGGGCGGGGCATGCATGATCCCCCCCCCCGACTCTAAGGAGAGAAACGCTTGACATTGACGTCTGACTGTCTGCTGCTCACCTTCATCCTCCTCCTCTTCCTCACCTTCATCCTCCTCCTCTTCCTCACTTTCATCCTCCTCCTCTTCCTCACCTTCATCCTCCTCCTCTTCCTCACCTTCATCATCCTCCTCTTCCTCACCTTCATCCTCCTCCTCTTCCTCCTCCCTCTTCCTCACCTTCATCCTCCTCTTCCTCACCTTCATCCTCCTCCTCTTCCTCACTTTCATCCTCCTCCTCTTCCTCACCTTCATCCTCCTCCTCTTCCTCACCTTCATCATCCTCCTCACTTTCATCCTCCTCCTCTTCCTCACCTTCATCCTCCTCCTCTTCCTCACCTTCATCCTCCTCCTCTTCCTCACCTTCATCATCCTCCTCTTCCTCACTTCCATCCTCCTCCTCTTCCTCACCTTCATCCTCCTCCTCTTCCTCACCTTCACCCTCCTCCTCTTCTTCATCCTCCTCCTCTTCCTCACCTTCATCCTCCTCCTCTTCCTCACTTTCATCCTCCTCCTCTTCCTCACCTTCATCCTCCTCCTCTTCCTCACTTTTATCCTCCTCCTCTTCCTCACCTTCATCCTCCTCCTCTTCCTCACTTTCACCCTCTTCCTCACCTTCACCCTCCTCCTCTTCCTCACCTTCATCCTCCTCCTCTTCCTCACCTTCATCCTCCTCCTCTTCCTCACCTTCATCCTCCTCCTCTTCCTCACTTTCATCCTCCTCCTCTTCCTCACCTTCATCCTCCTCCTCTTCCTCACTTTCATCCTCCTCCTCTTCCTCACTTTCATCCTCCTCCTCTTCCTCACCTTCATCCTCCTCCTCACCTTCATCCTCCTCCTCACCTTCTCCTCCTCCTCTTCCTCACTTCATCCTCCTCCTCTTCCTCACCTTCATCCTCCTCCTCTTCCTCACCTTCATCCTCCTCTTCCTCCTCCTTCTTCCCCCTCTTCCTCCTCCTCCCCCTCTTCCTCCCCCTCCTCTTCTGCTGTGTAACATTGCCGTTTAGCATGTGATCTAATGATGTTTTCTACTTCCCTGCTGGAAGGCTTTTATTGTGAAAGATCTGTGCAGGAAATGTTACATTTAGAAGAGTATTTTCAAAATAAAACCCTTCCTCCTGCGGGTGTTTCAAAACAAAAGCCCTCCCTGGAATACGAGCTACTGCTCCAAGGCTTTTATTGTGAAAGATGTTAAATTTAGATCCTAATCAGGAAGTAAGAAATAATCAGTGAATGAAAGAGAATTTTCAAAATAAAACCCACTTCCTCCTGCGGAAGTTTCAAAACAAAAGCCCGCTTTTATTGTGAAAAATCAGTGACTAAAAAAAACCCGTAATTTCACAATAAAACTTCCTGATTTTAATTTTGTTAGATATTTGTTTTCTGTGTCACTATTTAAATTTGCCAGATAGCGCCACACGATGAGCGTCTCATTCATCCAAACCCACATCCGACCCCCTCTTCTTCCTCTTCCTCCTCTTGTTGGTCCATCACCCTCTTCCTCCTCCTCTTCCTCCTCCTCTTCCTCCTCAGCAGTCTCTCAATGACAAGCGTAGAAAGAACCTCTTTTCCCGAAAGTTCCCCTTCTACAAGAGCAAAGAGGCGAGCGAGGCGGAGACCAGCGACGTGGACCGTGAGTACCTCGGTGTGCGAGGGGGAGGGGCGTTTATCGTTTAGATCCAACCCAATTTAGATTTAGCCACGCCCACTTCTGCGCTAACGAGGCCCTGTGTGACGCCGTCATGGACATATAAACCAAAACCACTCCAAGCCAAGCCATTGTGTGCATGCTATGTAACGCAACTTGTGCTAACTACAACCACGAGTAGACGTGCCATGGACGTACAACGAGACCCAGCGCCGAAGTGATATCACGTCGTTGTCTAGTTTCCAGCTTGGTGAACCCTGAAGTGTCGAGACTCCAGCGCGTTATGATAGACGTGTACAGTAGGGTCTGCAGTAGGGTTGCCAGAAACTGACCATGATCAAAATCGATTATTCGGCAGCCCTGGCGAATAATAAATAATCGATTATTCGACCGTGTGAGGGAGAGGGGGGGTGGGGGCGGGGTCTGTGTGAGGGAGAGGGGGGGTGGGGGCGGGGTCTGTGTGAGGGAGAGGGGGGTGGGGGCGGGGTCTGTGTGAGGGAGAGGGGGGGCGGGGTCTGTGTGAGGGAGAGGGGGGGGGGCGGGGTCTGTGTGAGGGAGAGGGGGGGTGGGGCGGGGTCTGTGTGAGGGAGAGGGGGGCGTGGGTCTGTGTGAGGGAGAGGGGGGGCGTGGGTCTGTGTGAGGGAGAGGGGGGGTGGGGGCGGGGTCTGTGTGAGGGAGAGGGGGGGTGGGGCGGGGTCTGTGTGAGGGAGAGGGGGGGGTGGGGGCGGGGTCTGTGTGAGGGAGAGGGGGGTGGGGGTCGGGGTCTGTGTGAGGGAGAGGGGGGGGGCGGGGTTCTGTGTGAGGGAGAGGGGGGGTGGGGGCGGGGTCTGTGTGAGGGAGAGGGGGGGTGGGGGCGGGGTCTGTGTGAGGGAGAGGGGGGGTGGGGGCGGGGTCTGTGTGAGGGAGAGGGGGGGTGGGGTCGGGGTCTGTGTGAGGGAGAGGGGGGGTGGGGGCGGGGTCTGTGTGAGGGAGAGGGGGGGCGGGGTTCTGTGTGAGGGAGAGGGGGGGTGGGGGCGGGGTCTGTGTGAGGGAGAGGGGGGGGCGGGGTCTGTGTGAGGGAGAGGGGGGGTGGGGGCGGGGTCGGTGTGTAGCAGCAGCAGTCTGCAGTTTATAAAACAAACTGGTGGTGTGACCAATGGCCATTTACAATTATTAATACTATTACTATTATTAGCATAATATATATTTATATAAAAAAATACATTAAAAAAAATTATATATATATAAATAAAATCGATTTTTAAAAATAATATTCGATTATGGAGACTGGAGCGAATAATCGAATAATCGAATAATCGCTGGCATCCCTAGTCTGCAGCACATAGAAACTGCCGGATGCTAACCTGCATGTGTTGGGACATTTGCATAATTAGCATAAGTTGCGTTAAATAGCATTAATGCAGAACATGGCGTGGCCGGTTAGGACAGTTAGGGGTTATTGAGTCTCCTACAACTTTCAAATCGACCCAGAATCCATCACAATCAGCCCTAGGGACGACACATATGGCCGCTGTCTGGCTAAAACTCCCATTTTTGATTCTGAAAATGTCAGAAATGGACTCGGCATCCTCAATAACCCCCAACGACACTCTCAACCTGTCCAGATCAGCCAAGCCATTATTGAACTATAGTCTGCGTATGCTAATTAACACGGGGGCAGTTTTAACCAGAAGGAGGCCATATTTGTAGTCTCTGTGGACTGATTGTGACTACAATGAGTAGTGTTGGGAGCATTTGATACAGAGAGCTCAAGATGAACATTATTAGGCGCGTTCACACCGCAGTACTTTTCCCACTTTAGTTCCGATGTAGTTCCGAAATGTCGCGTTCACACCAAAAAGAGCCGGAACAAAAATGAGTTGGAGAGCAGGGACTTTCGTGGGAGAAAAAGGTTCCTGCGTCTGATTGGCTGGGCGGATTGCAAACCACGCCCCGTAACACTCCCAAAACGATTCGATGTATAATATATGGATACAAATGATACTCATTACTTCAGCGTCGTCGACATGGTTCCCGTTCTACGTTCATGACGGCGTCACACAGAAGTGCGTTGGTGCAGAAGTGGGCGTGGTTACATCTAAACTGGGTTGGAAAAAACGATAGACGTACGAGGGGGGGGCATCGTCTGAGGGACAGGAAGCGAGGTCGTCTGAGGGACAGGAAGCGAGGTCGTCTGAGGGACAGGAAGCGAGGTCGTCTGAGGGACAGGAATCGAGGTCAGCTGGTGGCGGCGCTGCAGACGCAACAGGAGGCACGGCTGCGTCAGGGCTGGCTAACAAAAGCAAAGAATGTTTGATTAGAAACATGTTTTACCCCCCTGGAACTTTTTGGTTTGATCCCCCCTCCCTCCTCCTCTTTGGAGCCAAAATGGCCGCCCCGCAGCCCTGTTTCCTGTCGCCCCCCCCCCTTCTGTCGGCCTCTCAGTAACATGTTGTTGTTTTCTCCTCACAACGCTGACCTCAGGACAACAGCGACGACATGATATCCAAAGCCCACAGTAAGTCTGTCTCCAACACATTGTACGTGATAGGCTAAGGGGCGGGACATCTGTAAGCAGGTTGACCAATCACCAAACAAAGCCGGCCAGCTAACCAATCAGAGCGGACAGGGCTCTGGTTTCAGACAGAGGGTGAAAAGAGGTACTGCAGCACAGGCAGTATGACATACATGATACATACTGATATACACCTGAACATCAGCAGGAGAGGACTCTTTAAAGTAGAGACACTACATACTGATATACACCTGAACATCAGCAGGAGAGGACTCTTTAAAGTAGAGACACTACATACTGATATACACCTGAACATCAGCAGGAGAGGACTCTTTAAAGTAGAGACACTACATACTGATATACACCTGAACATCAGCAGGAGAGGACTCTTTAAAGTAGAGACACTACATACTGATATACACCTGAACATCAGCAGGAGAGGACTCTTTAAAGTAGAGACACTACATACTGATATACACCTGAACATCAGCAGGAGAGGACTCTTTAAAGTAGAGACACTACATACTGATATACACCTGAACATCAGCAGGAGAGGACTCTTTAAAGTAGAGACACTACATACTGATATACACCTGAACATCAGCAGGAGAGGACTCTTTAAAGTAGAGACACTACATACTGATATACACCTGAACATCAGCAGGAGAGGACTCTTTAAAGTAGAGACACTACATACTGATATACACCTGGACATCAGCAGGAGAGGACTCTTTAAAGTAGAGACACTACATACTGATATACACCTGAACATCAGCAGGAGAGGACTCTTTAAAGTAGAGACACTACATACTGATATACACCTGAACATCAGCAGGAGAGGACTCTTTAAAGTAGAGACACTACATACTGATATACACCTGAACATCAGCAGGAGAGGACTCTTTAAAGTAGAGACACTACATACTGATATACACCTGAACATCAGCAGGAGAGGACTCTTTAAAGTAGAGACACTACATACTGATATACACCTGAACATCAGCAGGAGAGGACTCTTTAAAGTAGAGACACTACATACTGATATACACCTGAACATCAGCAGGAGAGGACTCTTTAAAGTAGAGACACTACATACTGATATACACCTGAACATCAGCAGGAGAGGACTCTTTAAAGTAGAGACACTACATACTGATATACACCTGAACATCTGCAGGAGAGGACTCTTTAAAGTAGAGACACTACATACTGATATACACCTGAACATCAGCAGGAGAGGACTCTTTAAAGTAGAGACACTACATACTGATATACACCTGAACATCAGCAGGAGAGGACTCTTTAAAGTAGAGACACTACATACTGATATACACCTGAACATCAGCAGGAGAGGACTCTTTAAAGTAGAGACACTACATACTGATATACACCTGAACATCAGCAGGAGAGGACTCTTTAAAGTAGAGACACTACATACTGAT
>CM070433.1:41759351-41783040 GCA_036324595.1 Champsocephalus gunnari | reverse complement strand
ATTAAATAACAATAAAAAAAAAAACCCCAAAACCAAATAAAAAACCATAAAACCATCAAAAATAAACACCCCCCCCCCACCCCCCCCCCCTCCCCCCCCCCACCCCCCCCCATTTCCATTATCTTACACCCCCCCCCCCTTTTTTTTTTTAGGACCCGCCGGAAGGGCTTTTATTTTGAAACACCTGTGCAGGAAATGTTAAAGTTACATCGTAGTTAAAAGAAGAGTATTTTCACAATAAAATTCACTTCCTCCTATATATGTTTCAAAATAAAATCCAGTCTGAATCATTCGGGGTCTCAAGGTATCATGGGACATTAATCTGTGTGTTTCTTCTTCTGTGGTGTCTGATGTAGTTTGTTGTGCATGGTTGTAGTTTTTCAGACTAATGCAGCATGTTGATGTCGGCCATCTTTAAAGGTCCTCCTCTGCAGCGCCTCCCCAGCACCTCTATAAAACAACAACAACAACAACAACAACAACAATAATAAACAAACACGTGTGGCTTTAACACGCGACGCCTGAACGCCTCGCCCACCCCCCCCTCGCTAACACACTGAGGGGGCGGGGCATGCATGATCGACTCTAAGGAGAGAAACGCTTGACATTGACGTCTGACTGTCTGCTGCTCACCTTCATCCTCCTCCTCTTCCTCACCTTCATCCTCCTCCTCTTCCTCACTTTCATCCTCCTCTCTCTCCCTCACCTTCATCCTCCTCCTCTTCCTCACCTTCATCATCCTCCTCTCCTCACCTCTCCTCCTCCTCTTCCTCCTCCCTCTTCCTCACCTTCATCCTCCTCTTCCTCACCTTCATCCTCCTCCTCTTCCTCACTTTCATCCTCCTCCTCTTCCTCACCTTCATCCTCCTCCTCTCTCCTCACCTTCCTCATCCTCCTCACTCTCATCCTCCTCCTCTTCCTCACCTTCATCCTCCTCCTCTTCCTCACCTTCATCCTCCTCCTCTTCCTCACCTTCATCATCCTCCTCTTCCTCACTTCCTCCTCCTCCTCTTCCTCACCTTCATCCTCCTCCTCTTCCTCACCTTCACCCTCCTCCTCTCTTCATCCTCCTCCTCTTCCTCACCTTCATCCTCCTCCTCTTCCTCACTTTCATCCTCCTCCTCTTCCTCACCTTCATCCTCCTCCTCTCTCCTCACTTTTATCCTCCTCCTCTTCCTCACCTTCATCCTCCTCCTCTTCCTCACTTTCACCCTCTTCCTCACCTTCACCCTCCTCCTCTTCCTCACCTTCATCCTCCTCCTCTTCCTCACCTTCATCCTCCTCCTCTTCCTCACCTTCATCCTCCTCCTCTTCCTCACTTTCATCCTCCTCCTCTTCCTCACCTTCATCCTCCTCCTCTTCCTCACTTTCATCCTCCTCCTCTTCCTCACTTTCATCCTCCTCCTCTTCCTCACCTTCATCCTCCTCCTCACCTTCATCCTCCTCCTCACCTTCATCCTCCTCCTCTTCCTCACCTTCATCCTCCTCCTCTTCCTCACCTTCATCCTCCTCCTCTTCCTCACCTTCATCCTCCTCTTCCTCCTCCTTCTTCCCCCTCTTCTTCCTCCTCCTCCCCCTCTTCCTCCCCCTCCTCTTCCCCTGCTGTGTAACATTGCCGTTTAGCATGTGATCTAATGATGTTTTCTACTTCCCTGCTGGAAGGCTTTTATTGTGAAAGATCTGTGCAGGAAATGTTACATTTAGAAGAGTATTTTCAAAATAAAACCCTTCCTCCTGCGGGTGTTTCAAAACAAAAGCCCTCCCTGGAATACGAGCTACTGCTCCAAGGCTTTTATTGTGAAAGATGTTAAATTTAGATCCTAATCAGGAAGTAAGAAATAATCAGTGAATGAAAGAGAATTTTCAAAATAAAACCCACTTCCTCCTGCGGAAGTTTCAAAACAAAAGCCCGCTTTTATTGTGAAAAATCAGTGACTAAAAAAACCCGTAATTTCACAATAAAACTTCCTGATTTTAATTTTGTTAGATATTTGTTTTCTGTGTCACTATTTAAATTTGCCAGATAGCGCCACACGATGAGCGTCTCATTCATCCAAACCCACATCCGACCCCCTCTTCTTCCTCTTCCTCCTCTTGTTGGTCCATCACCCCTCTTCCTCCTCCTCTTCCTCCTCCTCTTCCTCCTCAGCAGTCTCTCAATGACAAGCGTAGAAAGAACCTCTTTTCCCGAAAGTTCCCCTTCTACAAGAGCAAAGAGGCGAGCGAGGCGGAGACCAGCGACGTGGACCGTGAGTACCTCGGTGTGCGAGGGGGAGGGGCGTTTATCGTTTAGATCCAACCCAATTTAGATTTAGCCACGCCCACTTCTGCGCTAACGAGGCCCTGTGTGACGCCGTCATGGACATATAAACCAAAACCACTCCAAGCCAAGCCATTGTGTGCATGCTATGTAACGCAACTTGTGCTAACTACAACCACGAGTAGACGTGCCATGGACGTACAACGAGACCCAGCGCCGAAGTGATATCACGTCGTTGTCTAGTTTCCAGCTTGGTGAACCCTGAAGTGTCGAGACTCCAGCGCGTTATGATAGACGTGTACAGTAGGGTCTGCAGTAGGGTTGCCAGAAACTGACCATGATCAAAATCGATTATTCGGCAGCCCTGGCGAATAATAAATAATCGATTATTCGACCGTGTGAGGGAGAGGGGGGGGTGGGGGCGGGGTCTGTGTGAGGGAGAGGGGGGGTGGGGGCGGGGTCTGTGTGAGGGAGAGGGGGGTGGGGGCGGGGTCTGTGTGAGGGAGAGGGGGGGCGGGGTCTGTGTGAGGGAGAGGGGGGGGGCGGGGTCTGTGTGAGGGAGAGGGGGGGTGGGGCGGGGTCTGTGTGAGGGAGAGGGGGGGCGTGGTCTGTGTGAGGGAGAGGGGGGCGTGGTCTGTGTGAGGGAGAGGGGGGGTGGGGCGGGGTCTGTGTGAGGGAGAGGGGGGGTGGGGCGGGGTCTGTGTGAGGGAGAGGGGGGGTGGGGGCGGGGGTCTGTGTGAGGGAGAGGGGGGGTGGGGTCGGGGTCTGTGTGAGGGAGAGGGGGGGGCGGGGTCTGTGTGAGGGAGAGGGGGGTGGGGCGGGGTCTGTGTGAGGGAGAGGGGGGGTGGGGGCGGGGTCTGTGTGAGGGAGAGGGGGGGGTGGGGGCGGGGTCTGTGTGAGGGAGAGGGGGGGTGGGGTCGGGGTCTGTGTGAGGGAGAGGGGGGGTGGGGGCGGGGTCTGTGTGAGGGAGAGGGGGGGGCGGGTTCTGTGTGAGGGAGAGGGGGGGCGGGGGTCTGTGTGAGGGAGAGGGGGGGGCGGGGTCTGTGTGAGGGAGAGGGGGGGTGGGGTCGGTGTGTAGCAGCAGCAGTCTGCAGTTTAAAACAAACTGGTGGTGTGACCAATGGCCATTTACAATTATTAATACTATTACTATTATTAGCAAATATATATTTATATAAAAAAATACATTAAAAAAAAATATATATATATAAATAAAATCGATTTTTAAAAATAATATTCGATTATGGAGACTGGAGCGAATAATCGAATAATCGAATAATCGCTGGCATCCCTAGTCTGCAGCACATAGAAACTGCCGGATGCTAACCTGCATGTGTTGGGACATTTGCATAATTAGCATAAGTTGCGTTAAATAGCATTAATGCAGAACATGGCGTGGCCGGTTAGGACAGTTAGGGGTTATTGAGTCTCCTACAACTTTCAAATCGACCCAGAATCCATCACAATCAGCCCTAGGGACGACACATATGGCCGCTGTCTGGCTAAAACTCCCATTTTTGATTCTGAAAATGTCAGAAATGGACTCGGCATCCTCAATAACCCCCAACGACACTCTCAACCTGTCCAGATCAGCCAAGCCATTATTGAACTATAGTCTGCGTATGCTAATTAACACGGGGGCAGTTTTAACCAGAAGGAGGCCATATTTGTAGTCTCTGTGGACTGATTGTGACTACAATGAGTAGTGTTGGGAGCATTTGATACAGAGAGCTCAAGATGAACATTATTAGGCGCGTTCACACCGCAGTACTTTTCCCACTTTAGTTCCGATGTAGTTCCGAAATGTCGCGTTCACACCAAAAAGAGCCGGAACAAAAATGAGTTAGAGAGCAGGGACTTTCGTGGGAGAAAAAGGTTCCTGCGTCTGATTGGCTGGGCGGATTGCAAACCACGCCCCGTAACACTCCCAAAATGATTCGATGTATAATATATGGATACAAATGATACTCATTACTTCAGCGTCGTCGACATGGTTCCCGTTCTACGTTCATGACGGCGTCACACAGAAGTGCGTTGGTGCAGAAGTGGGCGTGGTTACATCTAAACTGGGTTGGAAAAACGATAGACGTACGAGGGGGGGGCATCGTCTGAGGGACAGGAAGCGAGGTCGTCTGAGGGACAGGAAGCGAGGTCGTCTGAGGGACAGGAAGCGAGGTCGTCTGAGGGACAGGAATCGAGGTCAGCTGGTGGCGGCGCTGCAGACGCAACAGGAGGCACGGCTGCGTCAGGGCTGGCTAACAAAAGCAAAGAATGTTTGATTAGAAACATGTTTTACCCCCCTGGAACTTTTTGGTTTGATCCCCCCTCCCTCCTCCTCTTTGGAGCCAAAATGGCCGCCCCGCAGCCCTGTTTCCTGTCGCCCCCCCCCTTCTGTCGGCCTCTCAGTAACATGTTGTTGTTTTCTCCTCACAACGCTGACCTCAGGACAACAGCGACGACATGATATCCAAAGCCCACAGTAAGTCTGTCTCCAACACATTGTACGTGATAGGCTAAGGGGCGGGACATCTGTAAGCAGGTTGACCAATCACCAAACAAAGCCGGCCAGCTAACCAATCAGAGCGGACAGGGCTCTGGTTTCAGACAGAGGGTGAAAAGAGGTACTGCAGCACAGGCAGTATGACATACATGATACATACTAATATACACCTGAACATCAGCAGGAGAGGACTCTTTAAAGCAGAGACACTACATACTGATATACACCTGAACATCAGCAGGAGAGGACTCTTTAAAGTAGAGACACTACATACTGATATACACCTGAACATCAGCAGGAGAGGACTCTTTAAGTAGAGACACTACATACTGATATACACCTGAACATCAGCAGGAGAGGACTCTTTAAAGTAGAGACACTACATACTGATATACACCTGAACATCAGCAGGAGAGGACTCTTTAAAGTAGAGACACTACATACTGATATACACCTGAACATCAGCAGGAGAGGACTCTTTAAAGTAGAGACACTACATACTGATATACACCTGAACATCAGCAGGAGAGGACTCTTTAAAGTAGAGACACTACATACTGATATACACCTGATCATCAGCAGGAGAGGACTCTTTAAAGTAGAGACGCTACATACTGATATACACCTGGACATCAGCAGGAGAGGACTCTTTAAAGTAGAGACACTACATACTGATATACACCTGGACATCAGCAGGAGAGGACTCTTTAAAGTAGAGACACTACATACTGATATACACCTGAACATCAGCAGGAGAGGACTCTTTAAAGTAGAGACACTACATACTGATATACACCTGAACATCAGCAGGAGAGGACTCTTTAAAGTAGAGACACTACATACTGATATACACCTGAACATCAGCAGGAGAGGACTCTTTAAAGTAGAGACGCTACATACTGATATACACCTGAACATCAGCAGGAGAGAACTCTTTAAAGTAGAGACACTACATACTGATATACACCTGAACATCAGCAGGAGAGGACTCTTTAAAGTAGAGACACTACATACTGATATACACCTGAACATCAGCAGGAGAGGACTCTTTAAAGTAGAGACGCTACATACTGATATACACCTGAACATCAGCAGGAGAGAACTCTTTAAAGTAGAGACGCTACATACTGATATACACCTGAACATCAGCAGGAGAGGACTCTTTAAAGTAGAGACACTACATACTGATATACACCTGATCATCAGCAGGAGAGGACTCTTTAAAGTAGAGACACTACATACTGATATACACCTGATCATCAGCAGGAGAGGACTCTTTAAAGTAGAGACACTACATACTGATATACACCTGAACATCAGCAGGAGAGGACTCTTTAAAGTAGAGACACTACATACTGATATACACCTGAACATCAGCAGGAGAGGACTCTTTAAAGTAGAGACACTACATACTGATATACACCTGAACATCAGCAGGAGAAGACTCTTTAAAGTAGAGACACTACATACTGATATACACCTGAACATCAGCAGGAGAGGACTCTTTAAAGTAGAGACACTACACACTGATATACACCTGAACATCAGCAGGAGAGGACTCTTTAAAGTAGAGACACCACATACTGATATACACCTGAACATCAGCAGGAGAGGACTCTTTAAAGTAGAGACACTACACACTGATATACACCTGAACATCAGCAGGAGAGGACTCTTTAAAGTAGAGACACCACATACTGATATACACCTGAACATCAGCAGGAGAGGACTCTTTAAAGTTGAGACACTACATACTGATATACACCTGAGCATCAGCAGGAGAGGACTCTTTAAAGTAGAGACACTACATACTGATATACACCTGAACATCAGCAGGAGAGGACTCTTTAAAGTAGAGACACCACATACTGATATACACCTGAACATCAGCAGGAGAGGACTCTTTAAAGTAGAGACACTACATACTGATATACACCTGAGCATCAGCAGGAGAGGACTCTTTAAAGTAGAGACACTACATACTGATATACACCTGAGCATCAGCAGGAGAGGACTCTTTAAAGTAGAGACACTACATACTGATATACACCTGAGCATCAGCAGGAGAGGACTCTTTAAAGTAGAGACACTACATACTGATATACACCTGAACATCAGCAGGAGAGGACTCTTTAAAGTAGAGACACTACATACTGATATACACCTGACCATCAGCAGGAGAGGACTCTTTAAAGTAGAGACACTACATACTGATATACACCTGAACATCAGCAGGAGAGGACTCTTTAAAGTAGAGACACTACATACTGATATACACCTGAACATCAGCAGGAGAGTGGAACCTTTCTCCCCTGCTCTGTATCTTAATTTATTATAATAATTTCTATCTACAATGGTTTTTATTTTTCCTGGACCCAGGGAGGATGTGAGTTTAGTAAATGTTTTTAATTTAAGATTTATCCTGTGATTATTCTGGCGCTAATGTCGGACTCGAACGCCTCGATCCGTCTGTTGTTGTGTTTTGTGTCTCGGGGTGCAAAGCATGATGGGAAAACAAAGCTCTGACCCGCGTCCTGTGTTTTGTTTTGTTTGCAGAACACGTGACGTCTAATGCCAGTGACAGTGAGAGTAGCTACCGTAAGTTTCACACTCCTGACCGCTAACTGCTAACTGACCTCTAACTGCTAACTGACCTCTAACTGCTAACTGACCGCTAACTGCTAACTGACCTCTAACTGCTAACTGACCTCTAACTGCTAACTGACCTCTAACTGCTAACTGACTGCTAACTGCTAACTGACCTCTAACTGCTAACTGACCTCTAACTGCTAACTGACCTCTGACTGCTAACTGACCTCTAACTGCTAACTGACCTTTAACTGCTAACTGACCTTTAACTGCTAACTGCTCTCTGCCCGCTAACTGCTCTCTAACTGCTAACTGAACACTAACTGCTAACTGCTCTCTAACCGCAAACTGACCTTTAACTGCTAACTGACCTTTAACTGCTAACTGAACACTAACTGCTAACTGCTCTCTAACCGCAAACTGACCTTTAACTTCTAACTGACATTTTACTGCTAACTGAACACTAGTTTCTAACTGACCAAACACTAACTAACTGCTAACCAACTGCTAACTGAACACTAACTGCTAACTGACCTCTAACTGCTAACTAACCTCTAACTGCTAACTGACCTTTAACTGCTAACTGCTCTCTGCCCGCTAACTGCTCTCTAACTGCTAACTGACCTTTAACTGCTAACTGAACACTAACTGCTAACTGCTCTCTAACCGCAAACTGACCTTTAACTTCTAACTGACATTTTACTGCTAACTGAACACTAGTTTCTAACTGACCAAACACTAACTAACTGCTAACCAACTGCTAACTGAACACTAACTGCTAACTGAACACTAACTGCTAACTGACCTCTAACTGCTAACTAACCTCTAACTGCTAACTGACCGCTAACTGCTAACTGACCTCTAACTGCTCTCTACCCGCTAACTGCTCTCTAACTGCTAACTGACCTCTGACTGCTAACTGACCTTTAACTGCTAACTGACCTTTAACTTCTAACTGACATTTTACTGCTAACTGAACACTAGTTTCTAACTGACCAAACACTAACTAACTGCTAACTGAACACTAACTGCTAACTGAACACTAACTGCTAACTGACCACTAACTGCTAACTGACCTCTAACTGCTAACTGACCTTTAACTTCTAACTGACATTTTACTGCTAACTGAACACTAGTTTCTAACTGACCAAACACTAACTAACTGCTAACTGAACACTAACTGCTAACTGACCTCTAACCGCTAACTGACCTTTAACTTCTAACTGACATTTTACTGCTAACTGAACACTAGTTTCTAACTGACCAAACACTAACTAACTGCTAACTGAACACTAACTGCTAACTGAACACTAACTGCTAACTGACCGCTAACTGAACTCTAACTGCTAATTTACTGCTAACTGCTAACTACCTGCTAACTAACCACTAACTGCTAACTGAACACGAACTGCTAACTGACCTCTAACTGCTAACTGACCTTTAACTGCTAACTGACCTCTAACCGCTAACTGAACACTAACTGCTAATTTAATGCTAACTGCTAACTACCTGCTAACTGACCTCTAGCTGCTAACTGACCACTAGCTGAACACTAGCTGCTAACTAATTGAACTCTAACTGCTAATTTACTAACTACCTGCTAACTGACCTCTAGCTGCTAACTGACCGCTAGCTGCTAGCTGAACGCTAGCTGAACACTGGCTGCTAACTGACCGCTAGCTGCTAGCTGAACACTGGCTGCTAGCTGAACACTAGCTGCTAGCTGAACACTGGCTGCTAACTGACCGCTAGCTGCTAGCTGAACACTGGCTGCTAGCTGAACACTAGCTGCTAGCTGAACACTAGCTGCTAGCTGAACACTAGCTGCTAGCTGAACACTGGCGGCTAACTTTCCCGCTATGTGTGTGTGCAGGTGGACAGGAGGACTACGTGCTGTCGTATGAACCCGTGTCTCAGCAGGAAGGTGAGTAAAATATATATGTCTTTAAAGCCCTTTGTGATTTCAGGCTGTTTATATACATGTTGATCTGATGGAGTGATCACTTCCTGTTTCAGTGAACTACACGCGTCCCATCATCATCCTCGGCCCGATGAAGGACCGCATCAACGATGACCTGATCTCAGAGTTCCCCGACAAGTTTGGATCCTGCGTGCCTCGTAAGGAACTGACTATAAACTGACATTAATCTGACCTGCAGGGTTCTTCGTACGGTCATTAAAAACCTGGAAAAGTCATGGAAATTAAAAATGCAAATTCCTACATATATGGAAATGTAACTAAAGTTGCATCAAATATAATTTATATTTGATCTAATCGCCGAAATAGTATAATGATAATAAATACTGTATGGTAATGAAACGTAGAATGGCATTTAACTGTTGAGGTGTTTCGCTGGTGAGAGATTTCAGTTGCTTCAGCGTGTGGAAGCTAGTAAGCCTATTTGATTTGTTAGATAGGCTCAACATGCAGACCTTACTTTCCTGTTCCATGTTCAAATAAACCATTTTCAGTGGTACCGCTGAAAAAGAGTCGTATTTTTGGTCATGGAAAATTAGGTAAAAGTCATTGAAAATCATGAAAAAGTGTATGAACCCTGGACCTAAAACTGTGTTAAAAATGACTTTAATCTGACATTATAAACTGACTATAACGGGACGGATGAACAGGCGTTCTACGTCGCGGGTGAACACGTGTGTCGAAGTGTAATCTGTTCTCTCTCCTCACAGATACGACGCGGCCGAAGCGAGACTACGAGGTGGACGGCAGGGATTATCACTTCGTGGTTTCCAGAGAGCAGATGGAGAAAGACATCCAGGACCATCGCTTCATCGAGGCCGGCCAGTACAACAACCACCTGTACGGGACCAGCGTGCAGTCGGTGCGCGAGGTGGCCGAGAAGGTACCCTGATATTAGCTTCAGTCTGACCTGAAACTAGCTTCACTCTGACCTGAAACTAGCTTCAGTCTGACCTGAAACTAGCTTCACTCTGACCTGAAACTAGCTTCAGTCTGACCTGAAACTAGCTTCAGTCTGACCTGAAACTAGCTTCAGTCTGACCTGAAACTAGCTTCAGTCTGACCTGAAACTAGCTTCAGTCTGACCTGAAACTAGCTTCAGTCTGACCTGAAACTAGCTTCAGTCTGACCTGAAACTAGCTTCACTCTGACCTGAAACTAGCTTCACTCTGACCTGAAACTAGCTTCACTCTGACCTGAAACTAGCTTCAGTCTGACCTGAAACTAGCTTCAGTCTGACCTGAAACTAGCTTCACTCTGACCTGAAACTAGCTTCACTCTGACCTGAAACTAGCTTCACTCTGACCTGAAACTAGCTTCACTCTGACCTGAAACTAGCTTCACTCTGACCTGAAACTAGCTTCACTCTGACCTGAAACTAGCTTCACTCTGACCTGAAACTAGCTTCACTCTGACCTGAAACTAGCTTCACTCTGACCTGAAACTAGCTTCACTCTGACCTGAAGCTAGCTTCAGTCTGACCTGAAACTAGCTTCAGTCTGACCTGAAACTAGCTTCACTCTGACCTGAAACTAGCTTCACTCTGACCTGAAACTAGCTTCACTCTGACCTGAAACTAGCTTCACTCTGACCTGAAACTAGCTTCACTCAGAGTGAAACTAGCTTCACTCTGACCTGAAACTAACTTCACTCTGACCTGAAACTAGGTTCACTCTGACCTGAAACTAGCTTCACTCTGAAACTAGAATGTAATCTTAATCTGACGTGTCCGAGTCAAAGGTCGCCTCACGACAGCCCTCTCCTCTCTCCTCAGGGTAAGCACTGCATCCTGGACGTTTCGGGGAACGCGATAAAGAGACTGCAGCTCGCTCAGCTCCATCCCATCGCCATCTTCATCAAACCCAAGACTGTGGAGAACATCCTGTGAGTGAAACGTCTCTCAGATGTATCTCTGAGCTGTACAAGTATGAGGTAGCAGGACATGTGAATACTCCAGTATTAGTACCTCTTGAGTACATGTACTCAGTATCAGCAGTACGTGAGTAAAAGTACTCAGTATCAGTAGTACGTGAGTAAAAGTACGCAGTATCAGTAGTACGTGAGTACATGTACTCAGTATCAGCAGTACGTGAGTAAAAGTACTCAGTATCAGTAGTAAAAGTACTCAGTATCAGCAGTACGTGAGTAAAAGTACTCAGTATCAGCAGTACATGTACTCAGTATCAGCAGTACGTGAGTAAAAGTACTCAGTATCAGCAGTACGTGAGTAAAAGTACTCAGTATCAGCAGTACGTGAGTAAAAGTACTCAGTATCAGCAGTAAGTAAGTAAAAGTACTCAGTATCAGCAGTACGTGAGTAAAAGTACTCAGTATCAGTAGTAAAAGTACTCAGTATCAGCAGTACGTGAGTAAAAGTACTCAGTATCAGCAGTACATGTACTCAGTATCAGCAGTACGTGAGTAAAAGTACTCAGTATCAGTAGTAAAAGTACTCAGTATCAGCAGTACGTGAGTAAAAGTACTCAGTATCAGCAGTACGTGAGTAAAAGTACTCAGTATCAGCAGTAAAAGTACTCAGTATCAGCAGTACGTGAGTAAAAGTACTCAGTATCAGTAGTAAAAGTACTCAGTATCAGCAGTACGTGAGTAAAAGTACTCAGTATCAGTAGTACGTGAGTAAAAGTACTCAGTATCAGTAGTATGTGAGTACATGTACTCAGTATCAGTAGTATGTGAGTAAAAGTACTCAGTATCAGCAGTACGTGAGTAAAAGTACTCAGTATCAGTAGTATGTGAGTACATGTACTCAGTATCAGTAGTATGTGAGTAAAAGTACTCAGTATCAGCAGTACATGTACTCAGTATCAGCAGTACGTGAGTAAAAGTACTCAGTATCAGTAGTAAAAGTACTCAGTATCAGCAGTACGTGAGTAAAAGTACTCAGTATCAGTAGTACGTGAGTAAAAGTACTCAGTATCAGTAGTATGTGAGTACATGTACTCAGTATCAGTAGTATGTGAGTAAAAGTACTCAGTATCAGCAGTACGTGAGTAAAAGTACTCAGTATCAGTAGTATGTGAGTACATGTACTCAGTATCAGTAGTATGTGAGTAAAAGTACTCAGTATCAGCAGTACGTGTACTCAGTATCAGTAGTACGTGAGTAAAAGTACTCAGTATCAGCAGTACGTGAGTACATGTACTCAGTATCAGTAGTATGTGAGTACATGTACTCAGTATCAGCAGTACGTGAGTAAAAGTACTCAGTATCAGTAGTATGTGAGTACATGTACTCAGTATCAGCAGTACATGAGTAAAAGTACTCAGTATCTCACTGCTTGTGTTTGTCGTGCAGTGAGATGAACAAGCGTCTGACGGAGGATCAGGGCAGGAAGACGTTGGACCGAGCCACCAAGCTGGAGCAGGAGTTCACGGAGCATTTCACAGGTAAAGCAGCCGCACACTGCTCACACCACATCCCCGCGTTGAACCGAATATACGACGGGTTCTATTTCCGAGAAAATAATCTGAAAGAGGGGATTTATGTTCGGGGTCTAGACTTTTCGATGTAATTACACAGTTTCGACAGCAGATGGCGCCAAACGAGACAGAGAGTCTTAAAGCGACAGTTCAACATGAGAGAGAGAGAGAGATGGAGAGACATGGGCCGTTTCTCAATCGCCAGGATGCTTGCTTGGTAGCACATGTCTTCCGAGTCACTTCCTTCAGAAGCTAGGCAAGAATCCTTCCTGGCGTTCGCACAGATTTGGGGAAATTGGTCCGTGCGCAAAGCATTGTGGGGATTTTAAGGACGCGAAGTCTACATATGTGCAGCCTCTGAATTACCCCCAAACCAAGGACGCGGCCTCGGTGGAATTCCAAGTATGCTGGAGATCGGAACAGTCCTTCGGCGGCACTCGATGACGTAGCATCCTTGAAATATCGAATACGTGACTGAAAATATAACCGGGTCGATACGGTGTGTTGTTATACGGCCGACTGTCGTCTGTGTCCGTACTAAAGTACATATGATGTGTTGTCATTGCAGCCGTGGTGCAGGGCGACACTCTGGAGGAGATCTACGACCAGGTGAAGCAGATCATCGAGGAGCAGTCGAGCTCCTTCATCTGGGTCCAGTCCAAGGAGAAGTTGTGAGGCTTTTATTTTGAAAGGAAGAGTCCGCCTGCAGACGGCAGCCCCCCCAAAAAAACCCAAACCCACCGGCGTCTCGTTTAATTTCGTCTCCTTTCGTTGGGTTTCCTGTCCACAGAGCAAAGCACACAGGAAGTACGATGACATCACACTCACGGTACAGATCCTTAATGTTTAAGGCCGGAGGAAGAGGAGGAGGAGGAGGAGGAGGAAGAGGAGTTAGTTTTGTGTGTTTCACTCTCAGGCCGACACAAAAAGCAGAACTTTGCACGTTGGAGCTTTAACAGCATGTCCGTTAATAACGCCGTTTATTTCCCATCAGCCCCGTCTGACGTTTTCTTCTCCTGCATTTCAACGCTTTGTTTTTATTTTACACACACACACACACACTTCTTTATTTTGATTTTGCTGCTGCAGGATGTGAGGACGCCGTGCAGAGTTCCTGCTCCGCCACCGGGGGGCGCCGTTTCCCTCGTTCAATCTGCCTGAGGACAAATATTCACTTAAAAGTACAAAGATAGAAAGTATTTTTATAATTATCTCAGAATAAAATACATCAAATAAACACGTTTAATTTACACAAAAATATATTTTATAAATCAAATAAAACTCTAATTTAACTTATTTTGTCGTCACTCCAAAAAATAAGAATAATTCACTAAATGTGTTGAAATAAAGAATCTGTCATTATTGTTAAAAATGTAATAAAAATAAATAATCTCATCTCGTTATAATTATTATTAATCCTTTTCTCATTAGTATCCGTTGATTTTAGGAAAAATATCTGATAAATATGACGGGGAAAAATCCTCATTATTAGAAAATATTATCTCGTAATTTTGGAAAGTCATCAATAAAATTCCCGATAAAAATATTCACAAAACGTTTAAATTATAATTAAAACGCACAATTTTTCAAATAATTAAAATACAATTTTCTTGTTTCTCATAATAATAGAATAAAGTTGTTTTCGCGGAGCGGCGCCCTCTAGTGGCGCGAGCTGGAACCTCGCCTGCACACGATGTCGACCCCCAGATGATTTTATTGTAAAATGAGATTTTGACAGATATTTAACCCCTCGGTAAACTGCCTATTTTGTTATAATAAAAGTCTATATTGAACTTTACTTAAGCACTACTACTACGGGAATTATTTTCTTTGCATTGTTAATCATATATGAATAGAAAAGTATAAAGATATTTGAATATATATTTTTTTCGGTTTCTTTGATCACCACCTCCTCTGTCTTTTCATTTTCTTTTTTAAGCATAATAAAAACTTAACAAGAAAACTCTGCTTCTTCTTTAAAGGCGTTGAACCTCACACACACTCACACCTACCTGCAACATACACACACACACCCTGCATCACACACACACCTGCATCACACACACACCAGCAACACACTCTCACAGACACACACACCTACACACACACACACACCTGTAGCCAGTACTCGAGTTGAGGGGGGATGAGGAGATATGAAATAACAACGGTCAAAATCATCCCCCTTCTGAAACTGCCATTCCCCCTGTCCATCCCTCATGTCATTCTATCACTGAACGTGGCCCTGGTATTTCTGCTATTTCAACCTTCATTTTGCGCATTTTGAGTAAAATACTGTGGGGCGAGGGAGCACGCACACACGCAATGACATTTTTACTAAGACGCTATACTATGCGAGTGCCCTAGAGGGCGCCAGAGCGCCGTGATGCGCCTGTTTGATCGATGCCAGAAGCGCAGGTAACGCTCATCACAATGGCCCAGCGACCAGGAGGACGTCGCGATCTGAGGGACTTCATATTTAAAAATATAACATTTCAGGGAAGTCAAGAGTTGGTAATCTTAGTCATTACTCACTACTTTAGTCACCTTCAGTCCTTCAAGCAGTGAACACTCCACTGAACATGTCCAGACCAGAGGTATGTCAAGACTTGGCTTCAAAGCCATTGCTTAGCTAACAATCCGAAAGCAAGAGCCAGACAAATTGAGACCAAAAAGCATGATTATGAAAATGTTTGTAAACTTCTATGAGATGGGGGAGAGTGGCGTCGGCAGCCGTTGACAGCATTGGTCCTATTTTGTATTATCTGTATAATCTTTTAATATATTTTCACATTTAGTAAACAATTTCAATTTGCACTTAATGCCCCGTTAAAAAAAGTAACATTGGGAATGCTAACATAACATATTTGTATTTGAACTGCAATAAAATGATGACGGATCAATCTTGTGTTTAATTTACATAATGATTTAATTAATTACGATGCAAATGTAACCCTTTAGATACCAGTTTTGATCGTATACCAGTAACTGCTTTTTTGAAAAAATACACTATAGTTCAATATTCTAAAAACTATTTTGACTTTCTTATTAGTGTAATCAGCTGATCCATCTGAATAATGAACGAGGGACTGTTAACCTACAAGATGTGTACCATAGACTTCCATTATAACCACATTTGTGTATCCCCTCCCCCCCTTTAAATTAAAGTGAAAAAAAGATTTGGCACTAATTGTCCTCTGCATTTGACCCTAAATGTTAGTGGTGCCATGGCAACCGGGGACCGACTCAAATTCTGAGGTGCCTTGGTCAAGACCCTTTGAGTTTGATTCTCTCTGAACCGCCTGGTCTCTTTAATGTTTAATGTCAACCATGTGTGCAGATAGCGTGAAGTAGAAAAGATCGCCGGTGCTAATGTAGCGTTAGCAATTCGCTAATGTAGCGTTAGCATTTCGCTAATGTAGCGTTAGCATTTCTCCCCCGGGTTTAAAGGTGTATTATAGAATGATCACACCGGTGACAGAACTCTTCAAAGGGTTCACGAGATATGACTACCACTCTTCCTGTTTAACATGTTGGGTCACTTGATGTCACTTCGTATTAAGGCTCATACAAATGACAAGGCTGTAATGCTAACTAACGTGCTAGCTACTAGCTAGGTAGCTAACTGGATCAGCCACTCCTGGTCCTTTCATCAGACGGGAAGCGAAAGCACGAGCAAGACCCGTTGCTGGTGTGATGACAGCCTGGTACTGAGCACACACAACCCAGTCTCACGGCATTTCGTGTTCACCATCACGATCTGCCCCTTTTTTTTCGTGTTGCACAGCACGATTTCAAAAGCAATGTATTTCTACTGCCTGCAGCACGTCTTTTTCTCCGGTCGGGTCGTGGAATTCAGTTCCTGACGGACGCCAAAAAAGCCCGAAATTATGGAATTAAACCAATAAATAAAAGCAAGGATAATTGTGTGTTATTAGTGAGTAAATAACATTGTGTTATTTTGAAAAGAATAACAAATTAGAAGGAAAAAATATTTAAAAAAATACGGATTTCAGTATCCTGAGGCTCTGAGCCCCGTTTATCTTCCTCACAGACGGCAACAAAAGTCCGAAATTATACGATTTAAAATAAAAGCAATAACTGTGGCTTGATATTTCGTGCTGTGCAACACGAAATGCCGTGAGACTGGGTTGGTAATTCGTGGCACAATTCAAACGGGATCGAAAGATACGTTTTCTCTCTCCATTGACTTCAATACATTATTTTTCCGAAATAAGGTCCCAATGTTCGGAAGTAGATGGGCCTGACTTCGCCCCTCGCAGCGAAGCGAAGCGCATTGAAGTGAGCCGGGCCTAACCAAGTCGAGTTAAGTCGAGCGAGGCCTGCGATGGAAATGAGCCAAACGTTTATTAAAATTAACATTATGAGATGGAGAGGAGAGGAGGAATGTATTAGTCAATTATAAAAATGTGGTTTAGTGTGGAGAGAAAAATATGAAAATCATATGAAAGAAAATGATTGTAAAGTGTGGTTGGAAAATATGAAATAGTGTGTATCAAAATGCTGTGTGTTTCCCTCTGTGATCCTGATGGTGTGTGTTCGTGTAATACATAAAGGTTCTTGCTCTGATGTGTTTGGGATTAAAGGTGGGGTCGGTACGTTTCAGAAACCGGCTCGAGATACTCTTTGTTATATTCCATGGAATGCTCTTAACATCCCGATAGCGATGAATATCTGAAGTGCTTTGACAACAAATCCATAAAAAGATTTCATCTGAAGAAGCTGTGATACTGTAAAAAGTACATCCAATCAGATTGCCTACCTGCCTGTCAGCCTTCCATCGGGGCACAGACTTATCTCGTGCCCTCATTGGTCACGCCCTCATTGGTCACGTGACCAATGAGGGCACGAGATAAGTCTGTGCCCCGGAGAAAATCTGCCACTTCCTCACAGAGCCCCTCCCCCGCGTTCGTGTGTGTTGGGGGAGGGGCTCTGTGAGGAAGGGGCAGATTTTCTCCGGTTGTGTATTTTCAAATTCTAGCCACTCGAGCCGGTTTCTCAAACGTACCTACCCCACCTTTAAGTCTCTCATAAAGTCATCGTATAGTGTGTAGAGAATATCATGAAATCACTAATGGGATAGTTAGTATGTCGAAAAATATGGAACAAGGTATAGTAAATCATGTTGAAATATTACAAATGTAAAAATATCAATAAAAAAGTTATGTCAGAAAATATTTGTAATTCATATTTGAAATATGTTGAAAAAACTTTTATTAAATAAAGTTATGTTATAGTTTGTCGAATTTAATTTAAAAAAAGCCATAGTATCACGTGCCGAAAATATATGTATTATGGTGAAAAATATGTAAAAAGTTGTAGAATAGTATATTAAAACACTCATGGTATATGTGACAGACAAATGGAAGAAGTATGGTGTGTTGAACATATCATTAAAAAGATACATTTATGTTAAGTTTAAAGGGGACCTATCATGCAAAATGCACTTTGTGATGTCTTCTCTCCATCACCCACCATGTGTCCCCATGTGTCCCCGGTGTGTCCCCGGTGTGTCGGGGAACTCACGCAGCGTCAGAAACTAAAACCCGTCTCTCTTTTCCTCCGTACCCAAATCTCTAAAAACGGGGAACAACGGAGCCGATCCAGATTTGCGTCCGATATGACGTAACATCTGAAATGTGGACCCACGGGCCAATCAGAAACGCTGCTATCAGAAACAATGCCCGCCTGTTTTGGACGTAATATGGTCGGTGTTTGCATTAGCATCGCTAACACTCTGAGCTAACCTGTGCTGGAGAGCATGTGTGTGAAGAAGCAGGAAGTAGAAAGGAACTCACCTTGTGGTGTAACCGGCAAGAGAGGAAGCCTTTGAGCTCCAGACTGTTTCAGAGCCTTGATGATCCATGATATGGAGTTTCATCACGGCAGCATTTAGTTTAGACGGTAGCTGCCGGGTCCCGCATAAGCTCCGCCCCCTCCTCTTTAAAGCTTTATCCCCAAATCAGCACTTTAGAAACAGGAAGTGAAATAGAGGGATACGAGGCGTGGCTAGAATGATCTGTTTGGAGCAAAACGCTTCATAGACGTGTTTGTATATATTTGTATATATGAGAGCTCTGCTGTTGCTTAGAAACAGCACGATAGCTGACCTTTAATAATATGAAAGAAAAGGCAGTATCGTGTATTAAAAATGTAATGAGAAAAGTGAATGGTCTGTTTGGAGCTTGAGCACTTCAGTCTCTCAGACCAGAGGAGAATGAACTTTAATTGACTGACGGATTTAATTGCATATTTGCTGTTAACTCTCATGGATTAGCTGCTAGTGATGGATCAATGTACACCCAAATAATCTTATTTTAGAAGTCTTCCCTAAGTATTGTGTGTCAGAATGTGAATGAATGAAGTACATTTATCTTTTGTTAAAATATTGGTTGCAAAATCAATTAAGAAGGCTGCGCCACAGACACGTGTTACACGGAGGTCTAAAGACGCTTCTATATGCTTATGATGTTTCTGAAATGTAATGTTTCGTGTTTCCCGCGGACAGACATGAGAACACACACTCACACTTTCAGGCTTTTATTGTGAAGGAGTGACAGCAGGCAGGGTGTGATCCCACAGGAGTCGGTTCAGTAGCAACAAGGAGACCAGTGGAGGAATAAATTAAAACCCAAAACTCCTCGGGTAAAAAAAAACTCCACTCGAAAAAAATTCAGCTTAAAAAAAAACAGAAAATATTCAAATAAAAACAAATTTAAAAAAGTCAGTTACAAAACTGGAGTGCGTTTATAGATTTTGGTTTTGTTCCTTCCTCTCTGTGCCACACACACACACACACACACACACACACACACAACACACACACACACACACACACACACACACACACACACACACACACACACACACACACACACACACACACACACACACACACACACACACACACACACACACACACACACACACACACACACACACACACACAGCCTTCAGTATTTACACACATATTTATAGATTCCGTCCCTGCTCTTGTTTTAAGAGTCTAAGCCCCGCCTCTTGCCGCCCAGCCAATCAGCAGCTGCTGTTCTTGAACTCGCCGGTCTCAGTGATTGACAGCTTGGTGGGGTTGCTAGGCGACAGGCCGTTGTGGATGCTAGGTGTGTTGTAGCGCTCCTTCACCTGCGTCAGCGCCGCCATTAGACGGGAGTTCGCCGCGTCCAGGGAGTCGATCCGCCGCTCCTGATTGGACAGAGATGGGGGGGGGCGGGACAATAAGTTAGATTGACAGCCGTGTGATCCAGTGACGAGCTGACTGTCGGGGCGAAAACACATCGCAGCACAAAGTGAGACATTTAAAGTTGAATTCAAAGAGTTTAAATTCCTCTGAGGTCTGCAAGAAGACGAATTTGATTATTAAAAAATATATATATAACAATAATACACTTTTATCTAGACACCTTTAACTTTTGTTTTAAATTCGGTTCAGTTTGACCGAGAGGAAGGGTGAGATGTGTTTCCGAGCCAACATAATCAGAGAGTGGCAGCAGGAAATAAACAACAACAACCCAAAAAACTCAAAGAGAAAAAGTGAGAGGCTCAGAAAGTGAAACGGCATCTCTGCATCCACACGACTTCCTGGTTACAGAACCCATTAATAAGGAGGGGGAGGGGGAGGGGGAGGGGAGGGGGAGGGGAGGGGAGGCGGGGGAGGGGCTTCAGCCGAACAGAAATAAAACAAATCAGAGCGCCGAGCACCAGAAACAGTCAATGTGAGAGTTTAACCTGAAGCGGCTTCAAAGACGTATTTCAGCATTATGGGTCCTGAAACCCTGACGTGACATCACTTCCTGTCCCCTGAAACCCTGACGTGACATCACTTCCTGTCCCCTGGTCTGGAGGTCAATGGTTGTCTGAATGTGATTTTGGTTGTTAGCTTAACACAAGCTGAAGAGATGTTTGTTCTACGACATACAATACGTCAGTAAATGCTAGGGATGTAACGATACCAAAAACTCACAGTACGGCAATATCGCGATAACAAGTCCACAGTACGGTAATATCGCGATAACAAGTCCACAGTACGGTATTTATCTGACTCGGAAATTTTTTCTTTATTAAATAATAAATCTGATTTGTACCGCATTTTAGTAGGATAGCAGTATTTTAAAGTGTCAAAAACAAAGTGACAGTAACAGACTGGAACAAGAAAACCAGTGTGTGTGTGTACCTACTAGCACTACCGAACAAAGTAATAATAATAATTAATAATAATCACAAATAAACATTTAATAATCAGACCCTGCAATAAAATAAATCAAGTTTCACTTTAGTTTCTCAAGTAACTCAAACTCACTAAGTCACTCGCTCGGCATCATCAGACAGGTTTTTCAGGAATATGAGAATGTCCACATCTCCAGGTATTTAGAAGCTGGGATGTTTGGGCGTTTACAATATCCCCTGCTCTGGAAAGAACTCTCTCGCTCGGTACCGATGTCGTGGTCGCGTTAACCGAATATTTTATTTATCACAAAAATCTGAAAGCATGTCATTTTGACAGATTAGAACAAACTCGGAAGAGCGCCAGCGTGTCCCCGCAGCGAGGCTCTGGTGTTCTGCCGCGGTATGCATGCCCTGCAAAAGGAAATGATATAGTTTCCAAACCGTACTTCGCCGTACAGATCAACACATGTCTGGGAGGGTTTGCCTTACGCTGTGCGCGCTCCCGCGAGGTGCATGCATGACACCCCCCCCCCGTTGACAGCTCTCTCTCTCTGTTCAGACCCGACGGGTAATAAGGGATTGTGACGGACATTTTACGATCCTGTCTGTCAAAATGACGGACAGCGAAAAAGTCTAACGTCACCTCAGTGGGACGGAGAGATACGCTTTGGCCGTGGGGGACAGCAGTGGGTCAAACTGAGCATCGTCTCTCCACCACTTCAACAACAATACAGTTGTTGCCAAGAAGGTGAGGCTTATTGACAGAGATATAATATACTGTTGGTACGTGTCCATGTCTCCAGGTGTGTGCATGTAGCCCTGTACATACCATGTGTGTTTTAATTTTTTTTTGTAATCGCGGTAGATTTAGTCAGTCTCACGACGGTATTGGGACGTTTATTTACCGCGATACCGTGATATTCGGTATATCGTTACATCCCTAGTAAATACCCCACTGGGGAATTAAAAAACGGAGGTTGCTAACAAGTATCTAAATGAGACGACTAAACGTCTACGCGCCCAACATTAGCCTCCTTTAGCTTAGCGGTGGTGACGTGAAGTCATGTGACCGTGCTGTAGTTCCTTTATAGCCCAACATTAGCCTCCTTTAGCTTAGCGGTGGTGACGTGAAGTCATGTGACCGTGCTGTAGTTCCTTTATAGCCCAACATTAGCCACCTTTAGCTTAGCGGTGGTGACGTGAAGTCATGTGACCGTGCTGTAGTTCCTTTATAGCCCAACATTAGCCTCCTTTAGCTTAGCGGTGGTGACGTGAAGTCATGTGACCGTGCTGTAGTTCCTTTATAGCCCAACATTAGCCACCTTTAGCTTAGCGGTGGTGACGTGAAGTCATGTGACCGTGCTGTAGTTCCTTTATAGCCCAACATTAGCCACCTTTAGCTTAGCGGTGGTGACGTGAAGTCATGTGACCGTGCTGTAGTTCCTTTATAGCCCAACATTAGCCTCCTTTAGCTTAGCGGTGGTGACGTGAAGTCATGTGACCGTGCTGTAGTTCCTTTATAGCCCAACATTAGCCACCTTTAGCTTAGCGTGGTGACGTGAAGTCATGTGACCGTGCTGTAGTTCCTTTATAGCCCAACATTAGCCACCTTTAGCTTAGCGGTGGTGACGTGAAGTCATGTGACCGTGCTGTAGTTCCTTTATAGCCCAACATTAGCCTCCTTTAGCTTAGCGGTGGTGACGTGAGTCATGTGACCGTGCTGTAGTTCCTTTATAGCCCAACATTAGCCACCTTTAGCTTAGCGGTGGTGACGTGAAGTCATGTGACCGTGCTGTAGTTCCTTTATAGCCCAACATTAGCCTCCTTTAGCTTAGCGGTGGTGACGTGAAGTCATGTGACCGTGCTGTAGTTCCTTTATAGCCCAACATTAGCCTCCTTTAGCTTAGCGGTGGTGACGTGAAGTCATGTGACCGTGCTGTAGTTCCTTTATAGCCCAACATTAGCCACCTTTAGCTTAGCGGTGGTGACGTGAAGTCATGTGACCGTGCTGTAGTTCCTTTATAGCCCAACATTAGCCTCCTTTAGCTTAGCGGTGGTGACGTGAAGTCATGTGACCGTGCTGTAGTTCCTTTATAGCCCAACATTAGCCTCCTTTAGCTTAGCGGTGGTGACGTGAAGTCATGTGACCGTGCTGTAGTTCCTTTATAGCCCAACATTAGCCTCCTTTAGCTTAGCGGTGGTGACGTGAAGTCATGTGACCGTGCTGTAGTTCCTTTATAGCCCAACATTAGCCTCCTTTAGCTTAGCGGTGGTGACGTGAAGTCATGTGACCGTGCTGTAGTTCCTTTATAGCCCAACATTAGCCTCCTTTAGCTTAGCGGTGGTGACGTGAAGTCATGTGACCGTGCTGTAGTTCCTTTATAGCCCAACATTAGCCTCCTTTAGCTTAGCGGTGGTGACGTGAAGTCATGTGACCGTGCTGTAGTTCCTTTATAGCCCAACATTAGCCACCTTTAGCTTAGCGGTGGTGACGTGAAGTCATGTGACCGTGCTGTAGTTCCTTTATAGCCCAACATTAGCACCTTTAGCTTAGCGGTGGTGACGTGAAGTCATGTGACCGTGCTGTAGTTCCTTTATAGCCCAACATTAGCCTCCTTTAGCTTAGCGGTGGTGACGTGAAGTCATGTGACCGTGCTGTAGTTCCTTTATAGCCCAACATTAGCCTCCTTTAGCTTAGCGGTGGTGACGTGAAGTCATGT
>CM070433.1:41739351-41741851 GCA_036324595.1 Champsocephalus gunnari | reverse complement strand
GCCCAGGATGCTGCTGTGCAGAGGCTTGATGAACACGTCGTCCTCCATGTTCAGATCCAGAGACTCCACTGCACTGCAGGGAGTCAGCAGGGGGTCCTGGGAGACTTCCTGTAACCGGGGGGAGACCACGGGACCTGCGGGGAGGGGGAGGAGGAGTTTGTTTACATGAGCTAGGCATGTATTATTACTATTATGTGTACGTGATTAAGGGGGCGGGACATCTCTAAGCAGGTTGACCAATCACAAGAGAGCAGGCCAGCTAACCAGTCAGAGCAGACTGGGCACGGGTTTCTCTGGAGGACTCTTTAAAGTAGAGACACTACACACTGATATACACCTGAACATCAGCAGGAGAGGACTCTTTAAAGTAGAGACACTACACACTGATATACACCTGAACATCAGCAGGAGAGGACTCTTTAAAGTAGAGACGCTACATACTGATATACACCTGAACATCAGCAGGAGAGGACTCTTTAAAGTAGAGACGCAACATACTGATATACACCTGAACATCAGCAGGAGAGGACTCTTTAAAGTAGAGACACTACATACTGATATACACCTGAACATCAGCAGGAGAGGACTCTTTAAAGTAGAGACGCTACATACTGATATACACCTGAACATCAGCAGGAGAGGACTCTTTAAAGTAAAGACACTACATACTGATATACACCTGAACATCAGCAGGAGAGGACTCTTTAAAATAGAGACACTACATACGGATATACACCGGAACATCAGCAGGAGAGGACTCTTTAAAGTAGAGACGCTACATACTGATATACACCTGAACATCAGCAGGAGAGGACTCTTTAAAGTAGAGACTCTACATACTGATATACACCTGAACATCAGCAGGAGAGGACTCTTTAAAGTAGAGACGCTACATACTGATATACACCTGAACATCAGCAGGAGAGGACTCTTTAAAGTAGAGACACTACATACTGATATACACCTGAACATCAGCAGGAGAGGACTCTTTAAAGTAGAGACGCTACAAACTGATATACACCTGAACATCAGCAGAGAGAACTCTTTAAAGTAGATATACTACATACTGATATACACCTGAACATCAGCAGGAGAGGACTCTTTAAAGTAGAGACACTAGGTGATATACACCTGAACATCAGCAGGAGAGGACTCTTTAAAGTAGAGACACTACATCCTGATATACACCTGAACCTTAGCAGGAGAGGACTCTTTAAAGTAGAGACACTACATCCTGATATACACCTGAACCTTAGCAGGAGAGGACTCTTTAAAGTAGAGACACTACATACTGATATACACCTGAACATCAGCAGGAGAGGACTCTTTAAAGTAGAGACACTACATACTGATATACACCTGAACATCAGCAGGAGAGGACTCTTTAAAGTAGAGACACACTACATACTGATATACACCTGAACATCAGCAGGAGAGGACTCTTTAAAGTAGAGACACTACATACTGATATACACCTGAACATCAGCAGGAGAGGACTCTTTAAAGTAGAGACGCTACATACTGATATACACCTGAACATCAGCAGGAGAGGACTCTTTAAAGTAGAGACGCTACATACTGATATACACCTGAACATCAGCAGGAGAGGACTCTCTAAATTAGAGACGCTACATACTGATATACACCTGAACATCAGCAGGAGAGGACTCTTTAAAGTAGAGACGCTACATACTGATATACACCTGAACATCAGCAGGAGAGGACTCTTTAAAGTAGAGACGCTACATACTGATATACACCTGAACATCAGCAGGAGAGGACTCTTTAAAGTAGAGACACTACATACTGATATACACCTGAACATCAGCAGGAGAGGACTCTTTAAAGTAGAGACGCTACATACTGATATACACCTGAACATCAGCAGGAGAGGACTCTTTAAAGTAGAGACACTACATACTGATATACACCTGAACATCAGCAGGAGAGGACTCTTTAAAGTAGAGACACTACATACGGATATACACCGGAACATCAGCAGGAGAGGACTCTTTAAAGTAGAGACGCTACATACTGATATACACCTGAACATCAGCAGGAGAGGACTCTTTAAAGTAGAGACTCTACATACTGATATACACCTGAACATCAGCAGGAGAGGACTCTTTAAAGTAGAGACGCTACATACTGATATACACCTGAACATCAGCAGGAGAGGACTCTTTAAAGTAGAGACACTACATACTGATATACACCTGAACATCAGCAGGAGAGGACTCTTTAAAGTAGAGACACTACATACTGATATACACCTGAACATCAGCAGAGAGAACTCTTTAAAGTAGAGACGCTACAAACTGATATACACCTGAACATCAGCAGAGAGGACTCTTTAAAGTAGAGATACTACATACTGATATACACCTGAACATCAGCAGGAGAGGACTCTTTAAAGTAGAGACACTAGGTGATATACACCTGAACATCAGCAGGAGAGGACTCTTTAAAGTAGAGACACTACATCCTGATATACACCTGA
>CM070433.1:41721851-41726851 GCA_036324595.1 Champsocephalus gunnari | reverse complement strand
AACTCTGAGACAGAGACAGTTGCTTTATAATGTGTGTGTGTGTGTGTGTGTGTGTGTGTGTGTGAGTGAGACTGTATATGTGTGTGTGTCTCTCTGTCTGTCTGTGTGTGTGTGTGTGTGTGTGTGTGTGTGTGTGTGAGAGTGTGTGTTTGGTGCTTGGTGTGTGTGTGTGTGTGTGAGAGTGTGTGTTTGGTGCTTGGTGTGTGTGTGTGTGCATGCGTGTGTGTGTGTGTTTGGTGTGTGTGTGTGTGAGAGTGTGTGTTTGGTGCTTGGTGTGTGTGTGTGTGTGTGTGTGTGCCTCTGTCTGTCTGTGTCTGTCGCTGTGTGTGTGAGAGTGTGTGTTTGGTGTGTGTGTGTGTGTGTGTGTGTGTGTGTGTGTGTCTCTGTCTGTCTGTGTCTGTCGCTGTGTGTGTGAGAGTGTGTGTTTGGTGTGTGTGTGTGTGTGTGTGTGCATGCGTGTGTGTGTGTGTGTGTGTGTGTGTGTGTGTGTGTGTGTGTGTGTGTGTGTGTGTGAAGGTTACAGAGAAGTGTGTCAAGGACAGCAGGAACAGGAGACGTCCCACCGGCTCAGAAAGAGGTTTGGGAGAGGCGTCTTAGACTTCAGATGATTTCTGTTGTTGCTCCTCTGATCCAGGATCAATGATCATCGCCGACCGCTCCTAGGCGTTCAGACTGTCGTACATGCAGCGCAGTTACGTCCTGAGGATCCCACACACACCGTCTGGCACGCCGTCCTCTCTCAGCTGCATTGATTTCTTTAAGCTAAATGTAGCCGCTGTCACTTCCTCTGCAGCGCCACATGTTGGAGCCAAATCCAGGAGGTCAAAGAACGACGACCACGCACAACTGGAGGCTGATGAGAAAGTCCCGAAGGCTCAAGACCGGGTCCGAAAAGACCGAGAACCCTCTCCGAAGTCCAGAGGAAGCTCGACCTCGACCTCGGTCTTTTTCCAGGTCTTCTCCGGGTTAGCTCCAGTTTCCTCCTGCTATATGTTACCAGCTCATATAATCCTGTTGTGAACCCTTACATGTTGAGACTCCAGCTCATAGGAAGGGCACACGTTGTGTTAACTAGACTCCAGGAGGTGGGAATCAGGCACGGCTCTGGACCTTTTTCCACTCGTACCTCCCAGGAAGACAGTATTATGACCGCTGGTGTCCCCCAAGGGTCAGTCCTGGGGCCACTGCTCTTTTTAATTTAAATATGAAGCCCCTGGGCCAAATACTGAGGTGCCACAACATCAACTGCCACACCGATGACACACAGATTTACCTCCAAACTAGATCTGTTGCAATGTCTTGTGTGTGTGTGTGTGTGTGTGTGTGTGTGTGCAGATCGACAATCGCGTGTAAATATTGAATCTGTAAATGTGATATTTAAAAATGGCCCGTCTCAGTGTCTCTCAGAGTCCAAGGTGATGTGTTTAAAAGTCAAAAGATATTCACTTAAACCTGCAGAAAAGCAACACTGAATGAATCCGTTATCTGAACAGTCTGAGCTCGAACTGTAATATTCGCAGAAGTCGTGATAGGAGAGGTTCGCATTATGAACAGCAGCTCAAAGAGACTTCATAGTGTGATTAGATGTTTAAAAAAGGGCTTTAAAATGCGCTAATATCCTCTAACAGACACAACAGCTTGCACACGGACACTAAGAGACGCTGCGTTGAACCACACGAAGACCAAAGCGCTCAGATCTCCCACTGTAACGGAGGACCGTGAACGCAGCATGCAGCAGCATCTCTTTCAGTTTTTTTGCAAAGTGCTGGATCAAGTTCAGCTGCAGCGCTGCACAGGAGCCAGTGACACACACACACACACACACACAGTCACACACACACACACACACACACACAGTCACACACACACACACACACACAGGGAAATAAAAGAAGAAGAGGAAGCGATGAAGATGGCAAATAAATAAAGAAACACGGCGGGACATCATTTCCTTTTTCCCTCAAAGTTAACATGCTGCAGGAAGTCACATGACACACACACACACACACACACACACACACACACACACACACACACACACACACACACATATAGGGAGAGAGAGAGACGGTACCTCGATCACAGCTGTTCCCCATCATCTGAGGAGAAGACACACACACACACACACACACACACACACACACACACACACACACGGGATTCAGCCAATCGGGTGAAGCTGCTGCAAACGTCCGTCTTCGTCCCGTCCTCTACTCTCCCTCTCTCGCCCATCAGCATCAGGCTCTCTCTCTCTCCTCCCTTTTCTCCCCCTCAGAGCTTTACTGCATGTATCTGATCAATCTCTCCAACTGCACTCCCCTCTCTCTCTCTCTCTCTCTCTCTCTCTCTCTGCACACACACACACACACACACACACACTCCCTCTCTCTGCACACACTTCTCATTTTCCTCCTAATAGATAATCACTAAATAAGTTTCAGCCGATCAATGTGTGTGTGTGTGTGTGTGTGTGTGTGTGTGTGTGTGTGTGTGTGTGTGTGTGTCATGTCTAACTCCACACATCCCTTTCCTCACACATGTAGTTTTAACACTAAATGATTTCAGTAGCTTCTGTCACTGACACATGTTGGAGAGATGTCCCGCCCCCTCAGCCAATCACGTGCGATGTGTTGGAGCACGAGCCAATAGGAGTGCGTGTTGATGAGGCGTTCAGGGTGTCTGCTGCGATGGTGATGGCAGTGTGAGGAATGTCTGGGGATTAACGAGACACACCTGACGACGCAAACACAACACAGGTGTTCCTCACCTCAAACTGTCTGTCTGAGAGCAGAGATCCACCAGAGCCTGAGGGAGAGCCTGAAGGCACCACGAGAGACTGAAGGAGAGCCTGAAGGCACCACGAGAGACTGAAGGAGAGCCTGAAGGTACCACGAGAGCCTGAAGGCACCACAAGAGACTGAGGGAGAGCCTGAAGGTACCACGAGAGCCTGAAGGCACCACGAGAGCCTGAAGGTACCACGAGAGCCTGAAGGAGAGCCTGAAGGTACCACGAGAGCCTGAAGGCACCACAAGAGACTGAGGGAGAGCCTGAAGGCACCACGAGAGACTGAAGGAGAGCCTGAAGGCACCACGAGAGACTGAAGGAGAGCCTGAAGGCACCACGAGAGACTGAAGGAGAGCCTGAAGGCACCACGAGAGCCTGAAGGAGAGCCTGAAGGCACCACGAGAGACTGAAGGAGAGCCTGAAGGCACCACGAGAGACTGAAGGAGAGCCTGAAGGCACCACGAGAGACTGAAGGAGAGCCTGAAGCTACCACGAGAGACAAAAGTCACCATGAGAGACTGAATCAATCAATCAATCAACCAATGTTTATTTATAGCCCAATATCACAAATGTTACATTTGTCTCAGTGGACTTCACAGTGTGTACAGAATATCAGTATGACAATACAACACCCTCTGTCCTTAGACCCTCTGTCCTCAGACCCTCTGTCCTTAGACCCTCTGTCCTTAGACCCTCTGTCCTCAGACCCTCTGTCCGTAGACCCTCTGTCCTCAGACCCTCTGTCCTTAGACCCTCTGTCCTCAGACCCTCTGTCCTTAGACCCTCTGTCCTTAGACCCTCACATTGTACAAGGAAACACTTCCAGAGAAACCCCACAGTTTAAAGGGAACATGGAGAAACCTCAGGAGAGCAACAGAGGAGGATCCTCTCCCAGGACGGACAGACGTGCAATAGATGCCGTGTGTAAATTGAAAAGATAATACATTTGCAGCATAGGTAGTCCAAATGTTTGTGTATAAAGGCACCTGATTGGCTGAAGGCACCACGAGAGACTGAATGGGAGCCTGAAGGCACCACAAGAGACTGAATGGGAGCCTGAACGCACCACAAGAGACTGAATGGGAGCCTGAAGGCACCACAAGAGACTGAATGGGAGCCTGAAGGCACCATAAGAGACTGAATGGGAGCCTGAAGGCACCACAAGAGACTGAATGGGAGCCTGAACGCACCACAAGAGACTGAATGGGAGCCTGAACGCACCACAAGAGACTGAATGGGAGCCTGAAGGCACCACAAGAGACTGAATGGGAGCCTGAAGGCACCATAAGAGACTGAATGGGAGCCTGAAGGCACCACAAGAGACTGAATGGGAGCCTGAACGCACCACAAGAGACTGAATGGGAGCCTGAACGCACCACAAGAGACTGAATGGGAGCCTGAAGGCACCACAAGAGACTGAATGGGAGCCTGAACGCACCACAAGAGACTGAATGGGAGCCTGAAGGCACCACAAGAGACTGAATGGGAGCCTGAGGATGATTTTTAGGTTTAAATTAGTTTGTACATTCTTTGAATTGAAGAATATATCAACTCAAGATAATTGAATCAGCTAAATGAACTGAGCAGATCATAATCATATTTCTAATTGTGCATATATGTCACTTTGGGTTTACTGTGAACGTTTAGGGTTAAAGTCCCGATCGGTGTCACAGCGACGTTGGTCTCAATTTGATCAATAAGTGTGTCCACACCAGGTTCACACATCGAGGACATTTTAATTCTTAAATGGCTTGAATTTTACCTTTAGCAACAACCAACAAGCTTTTGAACTGTAGCTCGTTCTGTCACGTGTTGCTATGGGAACACAAAGTCACATGACCCGGACCATGACCCACCAGACTGTTCAGGGTGTGTCGCTGATGAGGCTTTCACACCGACGCGGTTCCAGGGCCGGTTCGGAGCTAGAGCCTGAAAAGCACCGTATGTTCCCGTTCACACTAGGGTTGCCAGAAACTGACCATGATCAAAATCGATTATTCGGCAGCCCTGGCGAATAATAATCGATTATAAAAAATAAAATAAAAAATAAAATCGATTTTTAAAAATAATATTCGATGATGGAGACGGTAACGAATATTCGAATAATCGAATAATCGCTGGCATCCCTAGTTCACACCGCAGCGGAGCCGCCTCTAAGCTCCGAAACCCGGTTCGTTTCAAGCACCAAAAAATGTTCCGGCCTAGAAGCAAGAAC
>CM070433.1:41709351-41716851 GCA_036324595.1 Champsocephalus gunnari | reverse complement strand
TTAAACCCAGTATGTATCCAGTATTAAACCCAGTATTAAACCCAGTATTAAACCCAGTATTAAACCCAGTATATATCCAGTATTAAACCCAGTATGTATCCAGTATTAAACCCAGTATATATCCAGTATTAAACCCAGTATTAAACCCAGTATTAAACCCAGTATTAAACCCAGTATATATCCAGTATTAAACCCAGTATGTATCCAGTATTAAACCCAGTATATATCCAGTATTAAACCCAGTATTAAACCCAGTATTAAACCCAGTATATATCCAGTATTAAACCCAGTATATATCCAGTATTAAACCCAGTATGTATCCAGTATTAAACCCAGTATATATCCAGTATTAAACCCAGTATTAAACCCAGTATTAAACCCAGTATATATCCAGTATTAAACCCAGTATGTATCCAGTATCAAACCCAGTATATATCCAGTATTAAACCCAGTATGTATCCAGTATTAAACCCAGTATATATCCAGTATTAAACCCAGTATTAAACCCAGTATATATCCAGTATTAAACCCAGTATGTATCCAGTATCAAACCCAGTATATATCCAGTATTAAACCCAGTATGTATCCAGTATTAAACCCAGTATGTATCCAGTATTAAACCCAGTATATATCCAGTATTAAACCCAGTATTAAACCCAGTATATATCCAGTATTAAACCCAGTATGTATCCAGTATTAAACCCAGTATGTATCCAGTATTAAACCCAGTATGTATCCAGTATTAAACCCAGTATGTATACAGTATTAAACCCAGTATGTATCCAGTATTAAACCCAGTATGTATCCAGTATTAAACCCAGTATATATCCAGTATTAAACCCAGTATCTATCCAGTATTAAACCCAGTATGTATCCAGTATTAAACCCAGTATGAATCCAGTATTAAACCCAGTATGTATCCAGTATTAAACCCAGTATGTATCCAGTATTAAACCCAGTATATATCCAGTATTAAACCCAGTATGTATCCAGTATTAAACCCAGTATGTATCCAGTATTAAACCCAGTATTAAACCCAGTATGTATCCAGTATTAAACCCAGTATGTATCCAGTATCAAACCCAGTATGTACCCAGTATTAAACCCAGTATGTATCCAGTATTAAACCCAGTATGTATCCAGTATTAAACCCAGTATGTATCCAGTATTAAACCCAGTATTAAACCCAGTATTAAACCCAGTATTAAACCCAGTATGTACCCAGTATTAAACCCAGTATGTATCCAGTATTAAACCCAGTATGTATCCAGTATTAAACCCAGTATGTATCCAGTATTAAACCCAGTATTAAACCCAGTATGTATACAGTATTAAACCCAGTATGTATCCAGTATTAAACCCAGTATGTATCCAGTATTAAACCCAGTATGTATCCAGTATTAAACCCAGTATGTATCCAGTATTAAACCCAGTATGTATCCAGTATTAAACCCAGTATGTATCCAGTATTAAACCCAGTCTATATCCAGTATTAAACCCAGTATGTATCCAGTATTAAACCCAGTATATATCCAGTATTAAACCCAGTATGTATCCAGTATTAAACCCAGTATGTATCCAGTATTAAACCCAGTATGTATCCAGTATTAAACCCAGTATGAATCCAGTATTAAACCCAGTATGTATCCAGTATTAAACCCAGTATGTATCCAGTATTAAACCCAGTATGTATCCAGTATTAAACCCAGTATGTATCCAGTATTAAACCCAGTATGTATCCAGTATTAAACCCAGTATGTATCCAGTATTAAACCCAGTATGTATCCAGTATTAAACCCAGTATGTATCCAGTATTAAACCCAGTATGTATCCAGTATTAAACCCAGTATTAAACCCAGTATGTATCCAGTATTAAACCCAGTATGTATCCAGTATTAAACCCAGTATGTATCCAGTATTAAACCCAGTATGTATCCAGTATTAAACCCAGTATGTATCCAGTATTAAACCCAGTATGTATCCAGTATTAAACCCAGTATGAATCCAGTATTAAACCCAGTATTAAACCCAGTATGTATCCAGTATTAAACCCAGTATGTATCCAGTATTAAACCCAGTATGTATCCAGTATTAAACCCAGTATGTATCCAGTATTAAACCCAGTATGTATCCAGTATTAAACCCAGTATGTATCCAGTATTAAACCCAGTATGTATCCAGTATTAAACCCAGTATGTATCCAGTATTAAACCCAGTATGTATCCAGTATTAAACCCAGTATGTATCCAGTATTAAACCCAGTATGAATCCAGTATTAAACCCAGTATTAAACCCAGTATGTATCCAGTATTAAACCCAGTATGTATCCAGTATTAAACCCAGTATGTATCCAGTATTAAACCCAGTATGTATCCAGTATTAAACCCAGTATGTATCCAGTATTAAACCCAGTATGTATCCAGTATTAAACCCAGTATGTATCCAGTATTAAACCCAGTATGTATCCAGTATTAAACCCAGTATGTATCCAGTATTAAACCCAGTATGTATCCAGTATTAAACCCAGTATGTATCCAGTATTAAACCCAGTATGTATCCAGTATTAAACCCAGTATGTATCCAGTATTAAACCCAGTATAACTGTAGCATTAAGACCTAAATACTTCTATACTAATCTGAACATCAGTCCGTTGTTTAAAGCGGTGCTAGTTCCAGTATATCCACTTTAAAACCAGTAAACAGTCATATTCACAACCAGTATAACCAGTGGTGTAGCGGGGATATTTTTACTGGGTGGACGTTATTTGAATGGTGCTACTTTAGTTACTGTACTGCGCTCAACACACACACACACACACACACACACACACACACACACACACACACACACACACACACACACACACACACACACACACACACACACACACACACACACACACACACACACACACACACACACACACACACACACACACACACACACACGATAACGCTGGCAATGATTTTATATTTATTAGACTATTCAAATAAGTGGGGGGGGGCGGCGAGTGAGCATAACGCCCGTAACCAGAGGGAAGGTCCCACATCAAACAGCAGTGAGAGGTTTCCATGCCGACCCAGATCCAGCCCAGTCCAGACGGGCCGTTCTCTGTGTGGGCAGACTGGGAGCATTAGCATCATAATGGTGGGTGCAGAGGTCAGAGGTCAGTGAATTGATGAGTGAGTGTGAATGCGGGATAAGAGGAGGGGGGCGGGGCTTCAGACAATACACTTTCTTTACTAATAATATGAACTTCTGATTGACCGAAGATGGTGAGAGAAAGTGGAACATGTACGAGAGTAAAGCTGACCAGAAGGAACGTAACTATATGGAGATGACAATGGAACGTTTATGAGATTTAAACGTTACATGAATATTTGTAGGTATTTTACGAGAGAGAAACGTTGAGACTTTGAGATTAATAATAATATATTTAATTTACATAGCGCTTCTCATCTGCCAAGACAAATCTCGAAGTGCTTCATTCTATGGTATATAGACAAAGGGCCATTGTTCTTCTGGACCCCTGCAGATGTGGCCGGGAAGCCCCTCGCCGTGGCGTCCCTCAGGGGTCAGAGGTCAGACAGATGGACGGACACTGGACGCTTTGTCCCTCAAACGTTACCGGCGGCAACAGAGACGCTCCCACACAGAGCCGGGAAACACGAGCTGCACCCGAACGCCTCGTTTGACCAAGAAACCACGTCCTCTGAATCCAAACGTGGAGCAAGCTGAAACCGCATATCAGCTATATCGAAGCCAACGATTCAAAGTTCATATTTGTCTAATATTAGTTTTCATGAATGAAGTATGACGCTGCGCTGTCAGTACACTTGTCCCTGTTTGTGATTGGTCAAATGTAGCTAGCCCCGCCCCTTTCACGTGAACGCGCTCTCAGCGGGAGAGAAGCCCTGGCTTGATTCACCGAGTTGATAACCAGCGTCGTGGAACCGCTCAGCGAGATCTCGTTTGTTAGGGTTAGTGAAGATAACTCATATCAGGGTCTGTGGAACTGGCTTCGTAGCACACAGGGCACAGTGGCTTCGTAGCACGCAGGGCACAGTGGCTTCATAGCACGCAGGGCACAGTGGCTTCGTAGCACGCAGGGCACAGTGGCTTCGTAGCACACAGGGCACAGTGGCTTCGTAGCACGCAGGGCACAGTGGCTTCGTAGCACGCAGGGCACAGTGGCTTCATAGCACACAGGGCACAGTGGCTTCGTAGCACGCAGGGCACAGTGGCTTCGTAGCACGCAGGGCACAGTGGCTTCGTAGCACGCAGGGCACAGTGGCTTCATAGCACACAGGGCACAGTGGCTTCGTAGCACGCAGGGCACAGTGGCTTCGTAGCACGCAGGGCACAGTGGCTTCGTAGCACACAGGGCACAGTGGCTTCGTAGCACACAGGGCACAGGTGACTTCGTAGCACGCAGGGCACAGTGGCTTCGTAGCACGCAGGGCACAGTGGCTTCGTAGCACGCAGGGCACAGTGGCTTCGTAGCACGCAGGGCACAGGTGACTTCGTAGCACACAGGGCACAGTGGCTTCGTAGCACGCAGGGCACAGTGGCTTCGTAGCACACAGGGCACAGTGGCTTCGTAGCACACAGGGCACAGTGGCTGCTAGCAGACTCAAACATTAGACATTATATTTGTATTTGACCAGGATGCAGTGACACAAATCCTTCCCTAGCCTAGAGCACCCGCCGCCCTGCATGCGTGCTGTGCGGATCCTTCATGAGGAGGCTTGGGGGAACACGTGTGAAACTAAACTATTCAAATGATGTTCAAAGCCACAAATCAGACTTGAGCTCATAACACCAGGGACTCTTCACGCGGAGAGAAGGCATGCTCATGTCGAGAGGGAACGGCATGTTCACATTTGAAAGAAAATGTATATTCGAATATTCGACCGCCCAAAAAAACGGTTAACCGATTAACCGAAATGTACATATCCCTATAAAACATTTTTACAAAAAATAAATAAATAAGAATGAATTCTGAAAGATGAATAAATACATGTTGAAATAAGTCGAATGTGTTGAACTGGTGATCACAGTCTGAACAGCTGACAGCTACAGGCCTGCAGCTCTCATGCTTAAAAATGAAAAGAAAAACACGAACAACATAACGTAACCCGTGACAACCCGTAACCCGTGACAACAGAGATCAACGACCCGTAGCAGGGCCGATGCGCAGAATGCAGCTTCTCAATACTCATTCCTCTTTCAGAATATGAGCATGTGTCCTCAGGGGAGGGGTCCCAATCAGGCCGGCTGGAGAGAAGACCCTCTCCGCTGGGATCTGGGCCGAAGATGAGCTTTGAGTCTGCGTGACCTGCGTGCGGGGGGAGGGGCAGCAGCCGTATCATTGGCTAGAACTAGATCTGATGGATTTGGACATAAACGCGAGTGAAGTATAACCGGACGCGAGAGAGAGATCAGCTGCTCTGCCCGCTGCGAGGGGCCGGAGAGCGGACACACTCAGCTATGGCGCTGTCGTATACATTGAATTGTTCCATTTGATAATATGTAATCAACTTAGGAACCCTCCCGAAACAAAACAAAGAATTACAATACAAATATTCATAACTCATATTGTTAGAGCCATTTTTCCTTTTGTTATGATTGTCTGAATGTTAGGCTTAATAATAATATAAATTAGATTATACTGTAAATTATCGGCTATTTGTGTGAGTCGCATTATGGTTTAAAATGCATTAATTTACGGCTCACTTATTATTTGTTATATGGGCGTCAGTATCGCGTGCATGGCGATGCCTATATGGTAGATTGATAGGACACGGCTGGGGGGATGGACGGGGAAACGGAAAAGTCTTATAAAGCTCATCTGATTCAACTACCATCTCGACTGAATTGTTTGGAAACAAAGAGAGGCGCGTCACAACCCCGATAGAGGCGGCTATTCAATTGTAGACAAGGATTAAAACACTTACATACACCACACATATTCCAATACCTGAATAATTTTGAATATTCGATTAACCGTTCCCATCCCGAGTACGACCACATGCCAAGCTTCATTGCACCGCATGGCAAGGTGTTGGTCTGTGGAATACCTGATGAGCTGAAGTACACGTCTAAACTGCAGAAGCGATTGGTTATTAAGCTTCTTCTTGCCCCTGTTGAACGTGACAGACACTATTTGAGCAATACTTTGTTATATTTATTATTATAAGTAAAGAAATACAATTATATATATATATCATTATTGTTGTATGTTTTGTTTCTGACACCCCAAAATGAGACTTAAGCGGAGAACTGAGGAACTATAACCTGACGGGGGTTCCATCAAGAGAGAGGGGGTCACACGTTCACAAAAGACACGAGGAAATGTGGATTTATGAGAAAAGAGTTGCTCAAAACTCCTTTTACGCAACTCTGACATTTTTGTGGTGATATTTCTATTTTCCTGAAATCTGAGACGTCCGTTTAAGGTTTTAAGGTTTCATCCCCTTTTTACATAGTGTGTGTCATTGTGAAAATAAACAGTTCAAAAGGAAAATGTAATCAAAGTTGTGTATTTCAGATCAATCTTATTTTAATACGGCATTGCTGGAGGACTTCATACTCTGCAGCACTGATGTGAAGCCTGTGGTGCATTATGGGAAATGTAGTGTTTTAGGACTTTGAGTTTATTTAACTCGCACACACACACACACACACACACACACACACACACACACACACACACACACACACACACACACACACACACACACACACACACACACACACACACACACACACACACACACACACACACACACACACACACACACACACACACACACACACACTCTTACCGAGCATGGCGGCGGCGCCCTCTGCTGGGAACTCTGGGAATGGCCCCTCCGAGGGAACGCTGACGGTCCTGCGGAGACTACGACCCTTGGAGGAGTTGGTGGGACTCTCCTGAGCCTCAGCTGCAGCCTGAGGGGGGGGGGAGGGGGGGGGTTAATAAACGTATTCCTAGCGGGCTACTGTGCTAACTAGTGCCACCATTACAAGAACATAGCGTTGTAGTCTCGTACCAAGAAGGGTGTGCTATATTCTCATAATCCGTGTTTCCTAAATGGAGACGGTGTGTAGAAAATGATGAGCTATGTTAAGATGTTGTCTGACTGTGCTGGAGGTTAATACAGCGTCATGATGTATGCTGCATGTGTGGATACGTATAGCAGCAGCTCCGACCTGGTGGTCTCGGGGCAGCAGGATGAGCTGGCTGTCCGTCAGGATGCAGAACTTCCTCTCCCAGGAGACCGTGTCGCAGTAGGGACTCTGACCGCAGGAGAACCGGTGAGCCGGAGGGCCTTTGACATCTGAGAGGAGACACGGCGCGTTAGAACACACACACACACACACACACACCTTTAACCTGCTTTAAAGAGGCCCTGTTCTGCTCTCAGGTGGACACGTACGAGAGACTTAACTTGGTGTCATGTACATACAATTAAAAACACAGAGAACCATTTTAA
>CM070433.1:41694351-41704351 GCA_036324595.1 Champsocephalus gunnari | reverse complement strand
TCCAGGTGCTGGTCCACCCTCAGGTGCTGGTCCACCTCCAGGTGCTGGTCCACCTCCAGGTGCTGGTCCCCCTCCAGGTGCTGGTCCACCTCCAGGTGCTGATAGATCTGCCCCTGACTCATCATCATGTGTACTCTGATGTGTACTCTGTGTATTTCCTCATCATGTGTACTCTGATGTGTATTCTGATTTACTCTGTGTATTCTCTGTGTATTCTGATGTACTCTGTGTATTCTCTGTGTACTCTGATGTACTCTGTGTATTCTCTGTGTACTCTGATGTACTCTGTGTGTACTCTGATGTGTATTCTCTGTGTATTCTCTGTGTACTCTCTGTGTACTCTGATGTACTCTGTGTATTCTCTGTGTACTCTCTGTGTATTCTCTGATGTACTCTGTGTACTCTCTGTGTACTCTCTGTGTACTCTCTGTGTACTCTGTGTACTCTGTGTGTACTCTGTGTGTACTCTCTGTGTACTCTGTGTACTCTGTGTGTACTCTGTGTGTACTCTCTGTGTACTCTCTGTGTACTCTCTGTGTACTCTGCAGTGTCTCTTTAATATTTAAACGTTCAAAAGCAGGATTTTCTGCATTTGCATCTCGAAGCTGATTCTCTCACTCAGCTGTCAATCATCGGGGGGCGGGGTCTGAGGGGTCAAAGGTGAACAGCAGTGTGTCGTCCAATCAGCAGCAGGGACTGAGGGAGCTTTGCTTCACACGATAAATGATATTACTTGCATTTTTTTAAACTAAAAGCCGTTATTAAATAACAAGATAAAAAAATATAGATTCAAGATTGAAACGAGTGTGTGTGTGCGTGCGTGTGTGTGTGTGTGTGTGTGTGTGTGGTGTGTGTGTGTGTGGTGTGTGTGTGTGTGGTGTGTGTGTGTGTGTGTGTGTGAAAGAGCTCAGAGGAGCCTCTCTTTGTGGGAGCTTTTATTGTGAAGGGCCAATCTACATACAAAAGGAAGACGCACAATAAAAAGTTATTCAGTATGCAGGAGGACACACACACACACACACACACAGAGACACACACACACACACACACACACACACACGGATTAATTAGCCTCCAATTAGCAGTGGCTGTTTATTTTCACACGGAAACTCAGCGTGAGAGCTGGAGGGTGAATAAGGTGTGTGTGTGTGTGTGTGTGTGTGTGTGTGTGTGTGTGTGTGTGTGTGAATAGAGAAGTGAGAGCTCTGTGGTTGTTCCTACCCAGCATGCACTGGGCCTGCTGCAGACTCTCAGTCTACCTCTCTGTTCACTCTGAACATCAACAAGCTGTTCCCATAAACAAATAAATAAGTAAATAAGCAAGCAAATGAAAGCAGCAGCTCGAGCCGCTGTCCACACACACACACACAGACACACACAGACACACACACACAGACACACACCAACACGCAGCTCGAGCCGCTGCTTCCCCTCAGGATTCATGATCTGATTAACCCGTCAGTGATCTACAGGCAGAGGTACGAGAGAGTAAGGGCTGTCTTCAGACAGGACGCTCCGTACATTAACTCATTTGTAATGATAGTATCTTTATGTTCTGAGTCCTTGGAGCTGATAGGTCGACGGTGCTACCTGTGATAAAGGTGACCGAACTGGTTTGTTGACAGCGGTTACAGATCAGCTGTGTACAAATACCAGGGGTTTGCTGTGAGGAAGCATTTCAATAAAGTAAACCCTGTGTTCATCTTAAAGGGGACCTATCGTGCAAAAGTCCCTTTGTGATGTCTTCTCTCCATCACCATGTGTCCCCGTGTGTCCCCGGTGTGTCCCCGGTGTCCCCCCGGTGTGTCGGGGAACTCACGCAGCGTCAGAAAATAAAACCGTCTCTCTTTTCCTCCGTACGCAAATCTCTAAAAACGGAGCTGATCCAGATTTGCGTCCGATATGACGTAACATCTGAAATGTGGACCCACGGGCCAATCAGAAACGTTGCTATCAGAAACAACGCCCGACTGTTTTGGACGTAAAATGGTCGGTGTTTACGTTAGCATGCTAACACTCAGAGCTAACCTGTGCTGGAGAGCATGTGTGTGAAGAAGCAGGAAGTAGAAAGGAACTCAGCTTGTGGTGTAACCGGGAGAGAGAAAGCCTTTGAGCTCCAGACTGTTTCAGAGCCTTGATGATCCATGATATGGAGTTTCATCACGGCAGCGTTTAGTTTAGACGGTAGCTGCCGGGTCCCGCATAAGCTCCGCCCCCTCCTCTTTAAAGCTTTATCCCCGAATCAGCACTTTAGAAACAGGAAGTGGAACAGAGGGATATGAGGCGTGGCTAGAATGATCTGTTTGGTGTTTGGAGCAAAACACTTCATACATGTTTTTTATATATTTGTATATATCTGAGAGCTCTGCTACTGCCTACAAAGAGCACGATAGGTGACCTTTAATAATATGTATTATAAGCTTGAGCATGCAGACACAATATGACCATGACTCATTATGTTTGACAAAGGCGTCCGCTGTGCACACACACACACACACACACACACACACACACACACACACACACACACACACACACACACACACACACACACACACACACACACACACACACACACACACCACACACACACACACACACACACACACACACACACACACACACACACACACACACACACACACACACACACACACACACACACACACACACACACACACACACACACACACACACACACACACACACACACACACACACACACACACACACACACCCTATTGTCTGGCTGTGAATATAACGTCTGTACAACATGCAATCAGCATAAGTTAACCTTCAGACTCTGAATGACTGACTGACTGACTGCCTGAATTAATTAATTAATTAATGACTGAATGCCAACCACACTGATGAGGATCCTCTAACAACACCTATAGATGTATAGATAGATGGATGGATAGATGGATGGATGGATAGATAGATGGATGGATAGATAGATGGATAGATGGATAGATAGATAGATGGATGGATAGATGGATAGATGGATAGATAGATAGATGGATGGATAGATGGATGGATGGATAGATGGATAGATGGATAGATGGATGGATAGATGGATGGATGGATAGATAGATAGATGGATGGATAGATGGATGGATGGATAGATGGATGGATGGATAGATGGATAGATAGATAGATAGATAGATAGATGGATGGATAGATGGATAGATGGATAGATGGATGGATGGATGGATAGATGGATGGATAGATGGATAGATGGATGGATGGATAGATGGATGGATAGATAGATGGATAGATGGATAGATGGATGGATAGATGGATGGATGGATAGATAGATAGATGGATGGATAGATGGATGGATGGATAGATGGATAGATAGATAGATAGATAGATAGATAGATGGATGGATGGATAGATAGATAGATGATGGATAGATGGATGGATGATGGATAGATGATAGATGGATGGATAGATGGATGGATGGATAGATAGATAGATGGATGGATAGATGGATGGATGGATAGATGGATGGATAGATGGATGGATAGATAGATGAGGATAGATAGATGGATAGATGGATGGATGGATAGATGGATGGATGGATAGATAGATAGATAGCTATAATATTCATGTTGGAAAACCACAGCATTAATAATACCGGAACATTCTGATATGTCAAAGTGGATGCGGACAACTCCCAATCTCTTCAAATGATGAGTGTGTGTCAAAATGCTTTTTATATACAAATACATTTATATTTATTCACAAGAAAACAATCAGAATATTTCTGGATAATGTTTGCTTTGTTTTGAGAAAAAAGTTGGATATATATTTCTAGAGAAAAATGTGAATATTTAAGGAAACATGAGATATATATTTTTTTTTAAGTTCTGAAAATGTCCGACACGGATAGTTCACTATAAATCTATTAAACAAATCTGAATAATTTGAGAAAAACGTTCAGTATTTTTGGGCTAAGTTTGCTATATTTATAGAAAATATACAGTTAGCTAGAAAACTACAAATGGTGCGAAAATTAAATGGAAATTGTTCATGTAAAAAACTGCATGAACTCTTTTTTTAACTGTAGTTTTATGGATATGGATAAAAGCCTCACGTCAGAAAGCCTCACGTCAGAAAGCCTCACGTCAAAAAGCATCACGTCAGAAAGCATCACGTCAGAAAGCATCACGTCCGAAAGCCTCACGTCAGAAAGCCTCACGTCAGAAAGCCTCACGTCAAAAAGCCTCACGTCCGAAAGCCTCACGTCAGAAAGCCTCACGTCAAAAAGCCTCACGTCAAAAAGCCTCACGTCAGAAAGCCTCACGTCAGAAAGCCTCACGTCAGAAAGCCTCACGTCAAAAGCCTCACGTCAAAAAGCCTCACGTCAGAAAGCCTCACGTCAGAAAGCCTCACGTCAAAAGCCTCACGTCAAAAGCCTCACGTCAAAAAGCCTCACGTCAAAAAGCCTCACGTCAGAAAGCCTCACGTCAGAAAGCCTCACGTCAGAAAGCCTCACGTCAAAAAGCCTCACGTTAAAAAGCCTCACGTCAGAAAGCCTCACGTCAGAAAGCCTCACGTCAGAAAGCCTCACGTCAGAAAGCCTCACGTCAGAAAGCCTCACGTCAGAAAGCCTCACGTCAGAAAGCCTCACGTCAGAAAGCCTCACGTCAGAAAGCCTCACGTCAGAAAGCCTCACGTCAGAAAGCCTCACGTCTGCTCTGACCTCCAGAGCCTCTCCTCTTGTTCAGTATTCAGATTGTTTGTCTTAGAATTTCGACTTTTATGTTTTTTATAATAATTTAGACATTTTTTTAATTGATATTTTCCTCTGAAAGCGACGTTGAGAACCCGTGAGAGCGCTGACAAAATAAATGTATTGTTATCTTTTTACTAGATCTGTAGAACCTCCACTTGTTCTAAACATCGCTGCTTTTATTTTGTTGTTTTATTTGTTGTTGTTGTTTTGTTTCAACCATTTCCCTCTGAGTGTTTACTCTACTAACGAAAAGTGCGCTTATTAATCAAATAGATTATTATTATTATTATTACACCTCTGCTGCCGTTGAGATAAAGTAGAACCCTAAAGAGGTTCTGACGGATTGAGGTTCTCTCTCCTACCGGACTCTCGGGATCGGAGGGTTCTGCTGATCCTGGACAGGAAGCTGCTGACGGTTCTCCTCTGCGACTTCCTGTCTGCACCGGGCTCAGATACGGATCTCAGGAAGGTTCTGCGTCTGGCCTGGTCCTGGTTCTGGTCCTGGTTCTCGTGGTGGTGGGGGGAGAACCTCGGGAGGGCTGGTTCCAGATGAGCAGATGTTCTCCACTGGTAGCGGTCCGACGGCTGCTGGGGAACCGGAGGGGGGGCGGACCTGAGCCCGGTTCTCCTGAAGAGGTTCCAGCGGTACGAGGTTGACTGGTGAGGAACCTCAGGTGGGCTCGGGTTCCCTCTCATAGTCCGGCACACTAACACAGGGTTCCACTGACAGAACGTCTCCAACAGAACGTCTCTCACAGAACGGTTCCTCCAACAGAACGGTTCTGCTCACATTCTTCGGGTCGGTTCCGTCTTCTTTTCGACGTTGAGCTTCAGTTCTCCTCGACGTTCAGCTGGCGACTCGTCTCCCTGACAGGAAGTGCAGCGAGACCCAGCAGCCAATCGGCTGCCAGCTGGCAGGAAGTGAAGTGCTACACGGAGACCCAGCAGCCAATCAGCTGCCAGCTGGAGGGGAGCTGCAGACTGTGGTTTCCCCTGAAACTGAAACTGGAACGCCGACGCAGAACTCAGGCGCTGTGTGATGAGTTCATGAAGAACTTCAATAAACTAAATCACAAGGCTGTGTGTGTAAAGATATGAAGAGGCGCTCCGATCGCTCACCCTCTGTCGGAACACAGAGAGAACAGCTGTTCACCTTCATCTGAAGAGTCACTGAAGACTCAAAAGCATTCAATAATAAGCGTAGTGAAAGCATAAAGCAGCATCTGGCATCTTTTCAGAACTCCGGGATCTTTTTCTCACAATTTTGAATTATTTTTTCTATTTCTTCGTTTTCTGAATTTTTCAGTATTCAGATTTCTTTCTTAGAATCTCGACTTTTATCTTTTTTATAATAATTTTGACTTTCTAATTTAATTGTTTGACATTTTTCTGAATTCTGACTTAAACATAAAGCAGAGCACCTCAAAGTGTCCCATGGCTTTCTAAGGTGCTCTGAAGTGATGCTTGTATCCTTCACTTTCAGACCACTAAGTCTGTCTGCTTCAGAAGCTCAAAGCGTTAAACAAAGAGCGACCTCACAGTCTCTCCCTCCGACCCCGCAGGTTCAATCTTTCTTTATCGAAGGTCCCGCGTCCTGCTTCTCTGGTTCTGACCCGTCCACTGGTGTTCTGTAGCTTCTGCATGGGACCGGTCTGCAGAGTCTCACACCCTCAGAGTGCAGCCTGTAGGGAGTAAACCTCGAGAGGAGACCTGTCTGCCCCAGAACGCCTCGTTGGAGGCATCAAGTAACGTAACGACGACCCCATGGACCAATCCGCGGAGCCGTTACGTTACGTTGACTTCCTCACACACACACACACACACACACACACTCAATCTTTTCTCAGGAGCAGCTCCGCGGATCTCTCAGCCTGAGACGGCGGGATGCGGCGAGGCTGTGAGTCCACACACACACACTCACAACCAGGCTGCGGGTGTGTGTGTGTGTGTGTGTGTGTGTGTGTGTGTGTGTGTGTGTGTGTGTGTGGTGTGTGTGTGCTCGGGCTGGTTTCGCTGTGTCTCGCAGACCCCACGCGGCAACCAGGGAACCACACCAGTGAGTCAGCTCACACTGTCCGCTCCTCGCAGTAGCAAGCCCCGCAACGTCCCCCCAACACGCCCCGCAACGTCCCCCCAACACGGCCCCCCCAACGTCCCCGCAACGTCCCCCCAACGTCCCCCCAACACGGCTCCGCAAGCCTCCCAACACGGCCCCCCAACGTGGCCCCGCACGTCCCCCCAACGTCCCCCCACACGGCCCCGCAAGTCCCCCCAACGCGGCCCCGCAACGTCCCCCCGACGTCCCCCCAACACGGCCCCGCAACGTCCCCCAACACGGCCCCCCAACGTGCCCCCCAACGTGCCCGCAACGTCCCCCCAACGTCCCCCCACACGCCCCGCAACGTCCCCCCAACGCGGCCCCGCAACGTCCCCCCAACGCGGCCCCGCAACGTCCCCCCAACACGCCCGCAGTCCCCCCAACACGGCCCCGCAACGTCCCCCCAACGTCCCCCCAACGCGCCCCGCAACGTCCCCCCAACGTCAGTCATCCACAGAGAGAGAGAACAACTAACTCCGACATCAATATGAAATATATGATTGTGGAGAGGAAGAGTTGCACCAGCAGAGCCCTAAAGCACGAGACCCACAGAACCCTCTGACCGCTGACGGAGAACCCATGGTTTCATCCTCTTCAATGATTCATGGAGAACCGCATCACGCGCTGCCTGCCCATCCACTAACGATGCTGCTGCTCTCCTCTGCATGTTTCCTTTCCTACCTTCCTACCCAGCGAGAAGTCTGCTGTTCTCCTCTCTCGTCAAGAAGGACTCCACTTGTCTTCTTCTTCGTCCAGCAACGAATCCTTGTTTGGACCGATTTGTTCTTGAGGGACTTTTCCGTGTGTCTGTGTGAGGCGTTGATTCTGAACCTCTCAGCTTTTCGTTTTGCTTTTGAATCAATAGCTTCTTCGGCTGCTTTCTGGCAGCGGATTCTCTTTTTAATCGCGTGGGTTTGATTGGAGCCATGTCATTGGGGGAATGTGTTGGTGTGCTGCCGAAAAGAGGTACTAGGACTTCATTGACCTCTTCTTCACGGCCAGAAGGTCGACCATCCGCCTGAGGTGACTAGGGGTGTTGAAAATAATCGTTTCTACGATGCGATGCGGACGTGGACGATTCGGTCTCGATGCAGTGACGGAAGATAATCGGTTATAGAGTAGTAACGTTGCTTCCTGATTTTACCGGCCGCGGCTTTACTATAACGTTTTTTCTGTCACTTTAATATCAAATCGGTCGGTGACGCAGAGATCAGGGAGCAGACGGGACAGCGGCACAGCAACACGGAGCAGTCTGCTTTATCCACCAACACCAGAACACCAGTCCAGAACCAGCACCACCAGTCCAGAACCAGCACCACCAGTCCAGAACCCAGCAGCAGAAGGACCCGCTCCGAATCACTCCGTGTCGCTGCGGCTCAGAGACACAGACAGGGATTTATGTTTTTCAAAAGTAATCGCAGAGACCAGTGAAGATGCACAGCCCTAGAGGTGACTGTGGAGTTAGTTCAAGTATAGCCTTATCGGCCCTGTCCCTTGCCCTACATGTCCTGCTTGAGTTCTTCCATTTTTCTTGAAGCCGCTTTTTTTGTTGCTGCTGACACAGACTTCACACTGAGGCTAACACGTTCTCCATTCACTCTTTTCTCCTGATAAGGAAAAAGGACAAACCCTTAAGCATGTCTGCCCGTGTAATGAAACATGTTAGTCCTCTAATCATTCTTGGTGGCATGTTAAATGTACTTTCTGCGTCTCTCTCTCAAGAGATCCTCTCTCCTCCTTGGATCTTCATTCAACCTCTCCCTGTACTTTCTTGTTCGATCCTTACTAGTCATCGCCTGCCTGTCTCTCATACCTTCCGCCTGGACCTCAAACTAAACAAATAGAAAACAGTAGAAATGTTTTACTTTCGGTGTACTCAAAAGGTTAGAACACTTATTATATAAATAGTCTGAATTAATTTAAAATGCATCTATCTAGGCCTTATTTATAACCTAGGTCCACTGGTGTGACGCTGACTTTAGGTCACACGATCGGACAATGCTTTTTCAGTTACATTGTCAGTTTGCGGCCCAGCTGTATGCGAGAGAGCCTTCAATCCAAACGTACAGTGTAAGGTTTGCATCATATTTAAATGTAACAAAATATAAATGTATTAAAATGTTCATATCAACAATTTCATTAAGTCGCACCAAAGGACAGCGTTATCGGTCCCATTTCTGACCGTGCAAAGAAATGGCAATATTATGATAAATATCTGAGTCACCCTCTGTTCATCCATTGGTCCAGGGATGTCTTCTGTTCTCCCTGGATGAATAAGGCCCTCTCTCAATGATGGGTGCTGTTAGAAATTAAAATCAATGTTTTATGGCATGATGTACCTTAAACACACCGTCAGTTTAAATGCTATTTTATTCTGGAAAAACCCGGAAGTTCTCAATACCAAGCTTTTATTCTGAAAATCCGTCATAACGACATCCGGGACCCATTAGTATCATTAAAGTGGCTATTGACGCCGTTAACATGTGTTACATATAAAGTTATGAAAGAGATAAGGAGGAGAAAAGGCATGTGGAAGTAAGCAATGAATGTCAAATGTGGAAATCCTCTGTTTAACGCGATATCGGACACGAACGAGGGGGAAGTCCCCTGCGTCACTACGGCTCCCAGAGAGGAGGAGCGGGAAGCGGGAAGGACGGCCAGCACCGGGAGAGGAAGCTGCAGCCTTTCTCTCCTGACTGAACAATATCCTGCTTGTAACATTACCGCGCTTTTTATTAATTAAAGTACCCATTTTGAACCTTCCCAGAGACTCCATTTAGTCTCCCTTTTAAGCTTCTCTCCTGGACGCGAGAATAACGAACACAGCCCAAATTAACGCCTGTTCTATATTCACAAAATGGTGTCACGTCACTTTTGTGGACAAAATGTAATAAGCAGTTGGATTTGGATTTGGTACATGAATACTTAAAACCTATAGTTTCATAAAGTAAACATTGCTATGATGTGTATAAAAGCTATTTAAAGTATTTTATTGTATTATTTTATTTATTACAGTCGTTTGAAGACTGGCAATGTGCCCCCGGACAGTCACACCCGTGGACGATGTTCATGTTTCAAACCAAATATTGAAATATTAGAAGTATGGGGCTCGTGAATTACAGATGGTTGGTTATTGAAGATCAAGACGTTAATAAAAAAGT
>CM070433.1:41659351-41684351 GCA_036324595.1 Champsocephalus gunnari | reverse complement strand
TCGCTCCTATTGGCTAGCGCTCCAACATATTGTACGTGATAGGCTAAGGGGGCGGGACATCTCTTAGCGGTTGATCAATCACAACAGAGCCAGCCAGCTAACCAATCAGAGCAGACTTATTTTACTTTGACTACACAATTAATACTTTCTACACTTTGGTGGATATACACTTTAGGTTGAAGTACTTTAGTTCTTTAACTGATTTGAAGCACTTGCTCTGACTTCAAGCTGCTTGTACCCGTTTCTCCCAGGGTACTTTACTTCAGAATCAGATGAGCTCACGTCTGATCAGCTGATGCTAAACATGTGACCCTGAAGGCAGCGGCCATTGCTGATGTCAGAGGAATGTGAGTGAGATCAGCGGCACAGACCGGCTGATGACATCACCCTCTCCCATGCATTCAGGGAGCCTGGGAACTAACACTGCTGCTCATTGAAAAAGGTATCAAATGCAACGTGTTGGGGTTAAAACTATGGATGAAAGTAGGGGAGAGGAAAGGCTGAAAGGGAAGGAAGGGAAGGAAGGAATGATTGAAGGAGTTGTGTACTCACATTGTCCCAAATGTAGGATGAAGGAAGGAAGGAAGGACAGGTGGATGTTTACTTCACATGACTTCACGTCACCACCGCTAAGCTAAAGGTGGCTAATGTTGGGCTATAAAGGAACTACAGCACGGTCACATGACTTCACGTCACCTCCGCTAAGCTAAAGGTGGCTAATGTTGGGCTATAAAGGAACTACAGCACGGTCACATGACTTCACGTCACCACCGCTAAGCTAAAGGAGGCTAATGTTGGGACTATAAAGGAACTACAGCACGGTCACATGACTTCACGTCACCACCGCTAAGCTAAAGGTGGCTAATGTTGGGCTATAAAGGAACTACAGCACGGTCACATGACTTCACGTCACCACCGCTAAGCTAAAGGTGGCTAATGTTGGACTATAAAGGAACTACAGCACGGTCACATGACTTCACGTCACCACCGCTAAGCTAAAGGAGGCTAATGTTGGGCTATAAAGGAACTACTTAAAGCAGGGGTGGGGAACCTCCGGGCCGTATATGGCCTGCGAGACCATTTGATACGGCCCTCGAGGTAATTTATAAAACACACGCAAAAATAGCTTTGTTGTTATTAGCATCTGGTTAGCTAGCTATGCTAACGAATATGAAGATTTTTCTACAACCAGTGAGGTAAAGGCACATCTTTATATAGTAAGTAATAAAAAATAGAGTAAACAGGTATACAATACTATAAGCGCTATAATAAATGCAAGGAATTATTATTATTATTATATGACAGTAAATAAAAGTTGTTATTAATAAACAAGAACACAGTTTGAAAGGGGAGTGATTTGTAAATTATCCATAAAGAAAAATAAAATCTGCTTCCAGTTCTGTTTCATCTGGTGCTGAGAGATGTGTCCATAGAGCTCTAATGTTGCTCTCAAAGCGCACCAGATCGATGCTTTCAACTTCAATATTTAAAAAAATAAATCTTCCCGGGGGAGCATGCCCCTGGACCCCCTAGAGGAGGTTAGGTCCCCCCCCCACTTAAATCATGTTCACATGGATAGGAAACTAAAAATACATTTGCACACATCTTGGGTCCATATCTTTCTGTTTGGTGGTCACGCCACACCGTGCACGTGCATAGTTTTTTTAAGCAGAGGTCAATCATTTGTACGGCCCTCGGAGGATGTTGAAAAAAGTGGCCCTTGAGAGGAAAAAGGCTCCCCACCCCTGAAGTGTCAGCTTCACCTCACCACTACAGTCACTGGTTATTATAACCCTGTAATGACTGTTACTCTGAGTGTACTCACTTCCTGCGGAGCTGACCCTCAGAGTCTCACAGCTCTCGGAAACTCTGATTTTCAGGAATAAAAAAGGAACAAAAACAGTTTGAAACCCCCAGACAGTCGACGGGTCAGGTGAACGGAAAACTGCCGTAATGTCACGGTGTCAGACCTGTAGGTGCACCGCGGTGTGTTCAGGAGCACCAACACACCGTCAGTATCCGCATGTTCCTCTTCTCAGACCTAACGACCCAAAGACCTTCTGTCTAGTTATCCACACACACTGTGTACACTCCCAAAGGATGTGTTTCATTCACCCCTGACCTCTGACCTGTCAATCAACTGAAACATAAGTATTGGCATGGATTGAGATAATAGATTGGATTGCAATCAATGGCAGAACATGTTGGTTGCCTCTTAAATATGGATTTGGTTTCTGTCATTTTTGAGTGAATATCTTTTGGACATTTAAAGACATAACCTTGGACTCCGAAACGCAAATATGTCACTTTAATATCAAATAAAAAGGCAGGAAATAGATTTCAGAGGCTTGGGTTTTTGAATGCTTTGTGTGGATTGGTTTATGGAGTAAATAAAGTGTAGAGGATGTCTTAAAAGAGGATTCTGTAAAGTATGAGGACACTTTCTGGGTCTAAACCCTCTAGAAAAGCCCCCAAAGTGATGATGTGTAAAACTGTGAACCCAGCGGAGGACAGCAGCTGATACACCGCCTTCTAGCAGTGTGTGTGTGTGTGTGTGTGTGTGTGTGTGTGTGTGTGTGTGTGCGCGTGTGTGCGTGCGCGCGTGGTGTGGTGTGTGGCGCGCGGTGTGTGCGCGTGTGTGTGTGTTTTCACCGTAGACCCGGATCCACCCCCTCTCTCTGCTCACAGTGTCCGACAGGAGTCTCTCCAGCAGCGGGTCCAGAGGCTCCACGTCTCCCGGGTCCGGCTCCATTAGATCCGAGAGGAACTTTAAACCCCTCCAGAAGTGTCGGTCCACCGGACAGATGTAACACTTAGAGGTAAAGTGTTTAAAAAGCGGCGGCAACGCAGTAAAAGTGGCTTTTTAATCCGTTTCGTGGGAGTTCAGCCGTTAGCGGTCCGGCTGTTTCTCCCCATGGATGAGAAGAGAAGAGAGGAGGCGGGGCTTCGCTCCTATCCGAGCAGCTCATTGGCGCAACCAGAGATCAAGTACCCGGATGTGGGCCTACAGAGCATGCGCAGTTGAGTTTTCCCTTTAAGCTCCGCCTCCGATCTCCCGCTCTCTGTCAGTTGTATGAACGGATAGAGATAATAGGTTCTTCATTTATCCAAAATAGAATAAAATACAAATAAAATATAAACAAAAAACGTAAAAAATATATATACATATTCCCACTAAAAAGAGCTGTCTTCAGAGGAGTATTTTATATTATAAAAAATACAGAATTCAATAGAATACTCTCTAATAGCAACTGAATATGTAAACATAGAAATTGTATCTTGAAATTAGGAGTACAAATGGTTAACTCTGGATACAGCTTTCAACTCATTTGATAACTTTTACGCCCATATGATTTATATAAGGGATATAATACTGTTTGTGCTGAGTTTATTAGGCTTAAACAAAGTTCTGCTTATTAACAAGCCAACATGTTGGCTAGAAAATTGTCTTGGTGTTATCGCACGTCTGTCCGTCCTGGGGAGAGGGATCCCTCCTCTGCTGCTCTCCCTGAGGTTTCTCCCATTTTCCCTTTAGACTGGGTTTTCTCCGGAAGTGTTTCCTTGTACGATGTGAGGGTCTAAGGACAGAGGGTCTAAGGACAGAGGGTCTGAGGACAGAGGGTCTGAGGACAGAGGGTCTAAGGACAGAGGGTCTAAGGACAGAGGGTCTAAGGACAGAGGGTCTAAGGACAGAGGGTGTCGTATTGTCATACTGATATTCTGTACACACTGTGAAGACCACTGAGACAAATGTAACATTTGTGATATTGGGCTATATAAATAAACATTGATTGATTGATTGATTGATTGATTGATTGATTGATTGATTGATGGTGTTCAGATGAGGTTAAGGTGAACCTCTTTAGAGCGTACTGCACTCCTCTCTCTACTGCCCCCTTGTGGGTCAAGTATAAGAAGGCGAGCCTCCGGAAGCTCCAGGTTGCATATAATGACTGTTTGCGTCTACTGCTTAGAAAACCAAGGTGGTGCAGTGCAAGTGAAATGTTCTGTAACGCACGAGTCCACACGTTCCATGCTCTCTTGAGAAACGTAATGTACAAATTCATCTGTCGATTGAATGTTTCTCTCAACTCGGTCATTATGCTGCTTTCACATCCGTGTCTCAGTGCGGTACGATACCAGTCACCTCTGTGGAAACATTGGTATGACTGCCTTTTTTAATTTATATTTGAGTGTTGTATGTCTTGTAATAATGGACCAAGAGTCTCTTTAAATAAAGATGATTTTTTAGAGGTTATAACGATAAAATATCAACAAATATCCTACTATCATACTCTACTCAGATATACACAGAAGGTATTTAACAGGCTTTAATCAGGAAAAACAAGCATTTTACTGCACTATCACTACTTTTACTGTAAATACTAAAAAAGTCAGAATTATAAGATTGGAATTTGAGATTTGCTCTTTAATGTTTTTATTTTTTTTTATTTTCAGAAAAAAGTCTGAAGATCTGATGTCCTCTGAATGAAAACGCAGATTAATAATAACCCCCTCCTCATGACTCACACAGTCATATCTCCAGTAAAAGCAGGTTGTGGGAAAGACTTCCTGTTCTCAGATCTGTTCTGAAGAGCTGGGCTGCGTTCCAATAGTCCATTTCTCTTAGGAACCTTCCTGACGGAGTGAAAGGACCCGGAAGTCCCTCAGTGGCAGCCGTGATAAGAGCTGATTCTCTAGATGATAGGAAAGGAGGTTTCAAACTTCCTTTATAACCTCCTTTAGCTTAGGAACCACTGGACCTCCCTAACTGACAGGAGAAGCGAAAATGCTGCCCCACAATGCATTGCAGCCGCAGCATGTGCCGTCACTCAACAGTCGGCCGTTCACGGAAAAAAACGATTATGACGGAGAAATTATATCATGAAAGTTACGGTGCTTATTAAGCTTTTTAAAACGTATGTGGTAAGTTACAAAGTGCTTTGTTCTGAAAGTTCATCAGTATTATAATAAAGAGAGAAATATGAACGTTAGTTTTCACTGAAATGATCAAATAAAGTCAACATTTCAGTCTTTACTGAGCTGTGTGGGGTTTGTTCAACTTCTAAAAGATGTCTGAATGGTGATACCTATGTTGCAAATGTATTATCTTTTCAATTTACACACGGCATCTATTGCACGTCTGTCCGTCCTGGGAGAAGGATCCCTCCTCTGTTGCTCTCCCTGAGGTTTCTCCCATTTTTCCCTTTAAACTGGGTTTTCTTTGGAAGTTTTTCCTTGTACGATGTGAGGGTCTAAGGACAGAGGGTGTCGTATTGTCATACTGATATTCTGTACACACTGTGAAGACCACTGAGACAAATGTAACATTTGTGATATTGGGCTATATAAATAAACATTGATTGATTGATATACTCAGTGATAGATGTTAAGGACTAACGTTTATAATAAATACATCTGTATTGATTCATCTTTTTATCAATCATACGTATTGGGATCATTTGTATAAATGTGGACCGGAGGGAGAGGGGGACGAGCAGAAGTTTCACTTTCCTTTTTTATTTCAATTCCAGCTTTGGTTCTGAAGAATCTGTTTCTCTGTTGTCCTCGTTCATAAAGCAAAGCAGCAGCATCAGAGCACGGTGCAGAGTCTCTAGATGAGTTCACAGCAGTCCCTCGTTCTTATTGAGCATCCATGTTTGTAGTCCGCTGTATAGAAAACTGTAGTTTCCATGGTTACCCCACAGCAGCAGACGCACATTTATGACGTCCGCTGGCGCATCATAAACACGTGGGATAGTGAAGTGCAGTCGATTCTCTAAAGTACCGCAGTCTCTTCTCCTAAGTCCTTTTGAATTCTCCTATCCACTATCCCTTAACCCCGTGACCTTTCACTCAGAGGTCAAGGAATAGGAGACAGGGTTAGAACTTAGGAGCTGATTTTTGGATTATCGGAACGCAACCTTCGTGTCCTCTGAAGGAAAGCGCCAAGCAGAAGAAAGTGAAAGCATGCAGAGTTTCACCGTTTATTTGATTGAACATAGAAGATAATCTCTGTGGTCTCTGTGAGCAGGGCTAATTTACACATGTTCTCATCATGATACTATGGAAGCCCATTTCTGCCACTTGAAAAAAATAAAATCCCCATGAAAAGTCATAATTATGAGATAAAAAAGTCGAAATAATGAGATTGAAAGTCATAATTATGAGATAAAAAAGTCGAAATAATGAGATTGAAAGTCTTAATTATAAGACTTTCAGAGATAAGAAGTGCGCATGCGCTGCAGTGGCGCTGTCTTCAAAGGTCCCTTCCTCACCTTGCTGCTCTCCACCATGCAAACAGCATCTAGTCCTAAATAAGGTAACTATTACAGGTGACTTTTGTAAATGTTAGATGTTACATATAGCCTATATTGCAGCTAAACTACAACAATGCAGTTCATAGCTTTGACATGACCTGTTATGAATATAATATATGTAATATATATGCCTATAGTTTTGTGGTAACGTTCACGCCACTAATGACAATAGTGTAGGCGTACTGCTGCTGTGAGTTGCTCTAACTCTAACCCGTGAACGCTACCACAAAACTATAGGCATATATATTATATTGAAGACAGCGCCACTGCAGCGCAAGCGCACTTCTTATCTCATAATTATGACTTTTTATCTTCTTATCTCATAATTATGACTTTTTATCTTTTTATCTCATAATTATGACTTTTTATCTTTTTATCTCATAATTATGACTTTTTATCTTCTTATCTCATAATTATGACTTTTATCTTTTTATCTCATAATTATGACTTTTTATCTTTTTTATCTCATAATTATGACTTTTTATCTTCTTATCTCATAATTATGACTTTTTATCTCATAATTATGACTTTTTATCTCGTAATTATGACTTTTTATCTTTTTTATCTCATAATTATGACTTTTTATCTTTTTATCTCATTATTATGACTTTTTATCTCATAATTATGACTTTTTATCTTTTTATCTCGTAATTATGACTTTTTATCTCATAATTATGACTTTTTATCTCGTAATTATGACTTTTTATCTTTTTATCTCATAATTATGACTTTTTATCTTTTTATCTCATAATTATGACTTTTTATCTCGTAATTATGACTTTTTATCTCATAATTATGACTTTTTATCTTTTTATCTCATTATTATGACTTTTTATCTCATAATTATGACTTTTTATCTTTTTATCTCATAATTATGACTTTTTATCTTTTTATCTCATAATTATGACTTTTTATCTTTTTATCTCGTAATTATGACTTTTTATCTTTTTATCTCATTATTATGACTTTTTATCTTCTTATCTCATAATTATGACTTTTATCTTTTTATCTCATAATTATGACTTTTTATCTTTTTATCTCATTATTATGACTTTTTATCTTTTTATCTCATAATTATGACTTTTTATCTTCTTATCTCATAATTATGACTTTTTATCTCATAATTATGACTTTTATCTTTTTATCTCATAATTATGACTTTTTATCTTTTTTATCTCATAATTATGACTTTTTATCTTTTTATCTCATTATTATGACTTTTTATCTCATAATTATGACTTTTTATCTTCTTATCTCATAATTATGACTTTTTATCTTTTTATCTCGTAATTATGACTTTTTATCTTTTTATCTCATAATTATGACTTTTTATCTTCTTATCTCATAATTATGACTTTTTATCTCATAGTTATGACTTTTTATCTTCTTATCTCATAATTATGACTTTTTATCTCATAGTTATGACTTTTTATCTTCTTATCTCATAATTATGACTTTTTATCTTTTTATCTCATAATTATGACTTTTTATCTTCTTATCTCATAATTATGACTTTTTATCTTTTTATCTCATAATTATGACTTTTTATCTTTTTATCTCGTAATTATGACTTTTTATCTTTTTATCTCATAATTATGACTTTTTATCTTCTTATCTCATAATTATGACTTTTTATCTCATAATTATGACTTTTTATCTTTTTATCTCGTAATTATGACTTTTTATCTTCTTATCTCATAATTATGACTTTTTATCTTCTTATCTCATAATTATGACTTTTTATCTCATAGTTATGACTTTTTATCTTCTTATCTCATAATTATGACTTTTTATCTTTTTATCTCATAATTATGACTTTTTATCTTTTTATCTCATAATTATGACTTTTTATCTTCTTATCTCATAATTATGACTTTTTATCTTTTTATCTCATAATTATGACTTTTTATCTTTTTATCTCGTAATTATGACTTTTTATCTTTTTATCTCATAATTATGACTTTTTATCTTCTTATCTCATAATTATGACTTTTTATCTTCTTATCTCATAATTATGACTTTTTATCTTTTTATCTCATAATTATGACTTTTTATCTTCTTATCTCATAATTATGACTTTTTATCTCATAATTATGACTTTTTATCTTTTTATCTCATAATTATGACTTTTTATCTTTTTATCTCGTAATTATGACTTTTTATCTTTTTATCTCGTAATTATGACTTTTTATCTTTTTATCTCATAATTATGACTTTTTATCTTTTTATCTCATAATTATGACTTTTTATCTTCTTATCTCATAATTATGACTTTTTATCTTCTTATCTCATAATTATGACTTTTTATCTTCTTATCTCATAATTATGACTTTTTATCTTTTTATTTCATAATTATGACTTTTTATCTTCTTATCTCATAATTATGACTTTTTATCTTTTTATCTCATAATTATGACTTTTTATCTTTTTATCTCGTAATTATGACTTTTTATCTTTTTATCTCATAATTATGACTTTTTATCTTCTTATCTCATAATTATGACTTTTTATCTTCTTATCTCATAATTATGACTTTTTATCTCATAATTATGACTTTTTATCTTCTTATCTCATAATTATGACTTTTTATCTCATAGTTATGACTTTTTATCTTCTTATCTCATAATTATGACTTTTTATCTTTTTATCTCATAATTATGACTTTTTATCTTCTTATCTCATAATTATGACTTTTTATCTTTTTATCTCATAATTATGACTTTTTATCTTTTTATCTCGTAATTATGACTTTTTATCTTTTTATCTCATAATTATGACTTTTTATCTTCTTATCTCATAATTATGACTTTTTATCTTTTTATCTCGTAATTATGACTTTTTATCTTTTTATCTCATAATTATGACTTTTTATCTTTTTATCTCATAATTATGACTTTTTATCTTTTTATCTCGTAATTATGACTTTTTATCTCATAATTATGACTTTTTATCTTCTTATCTCATAATTATGACTTTTTATCTTCTTATCTCATAATTATGACTTTTTATCTTCTTATCTCATAATTATGACTTTTTATCTTTTTATCTCGTAATTATGACTTTTTATCTTTTTATCTCGTAATTATGACTTTTTATCTCATAATTATGACTTTTTATCTTCTTATCTCATAATTATGACTTTTTATCTTCTTATCTCATAATTATGACTTTTTATCTTCTTATCTCATAATTATGACTTTTTATCTTCTTATCTCATAATTATGACTTTTTATCTTTTTATCTCGTAATTATGACTTTTTATCTTCTTATCTCATAATTATGACTTTTTATCTTCTTATCTCATAATTATGACTTTTTATCTTCTTATCTCATAATTATGACTTTTTATCTTCTTATCTCATAATTATGACTTTTTATCTTTTTATCTCGTAATTATGACTTTTTATCTTTTTATCTCGTAATTATGACTTTTTATCTTTTTTTTTACTTTTCTTCATGTTTAAATTCATTAGGAACAATTAATATTCCTTTAGTTCAAAATGGAGAAAAACTCTTTTCAAATAAGCAAAAAATAAGCAAAATTGTTATAAAATAATCAAAATCCTTAAATATTACAAATGTGTGAAATCCTTAATATGACGAAATCCAACAAACGTTTTAGGGACACATTCTAATAAAACAAACAAAAACGATTTTTAAAGAATTTGGTACAAAAATCTTTAAAAACCAAATGAATCCAAATGTTTGAGTTAAACCAAAATAGAAAAATCCTTAAGTTCAATTATTATCAAAGAAGCCAAAATATTGAAATGTAAAAAATAAGAAAATATCATCTAGAAATTCAGTAAATGTGTCAAGAGCATTTAGTATTTAAAAAAAGATATATATCAAAATCATTTCTCATGAAATCAGATCAATTCCTAAATTAAATAAATAATAAGGTTCCATTTGTGATGGAGGTTAAGAAAAAACTCCATCACAAATACTACAGAACTCAAAAGTCAGAATGTTTGAAGCTCTGAAGTTCTGCTATCAGCACATCTGCTCTGAGCAGGGGCGGAATCATCATATCACATACATTATGGGATGTGCTTTATATAATATATTATATTATATATAGTGTCGGGAGGAGCAGCTACTCTTCCTCTGAAGGAACAGCCAGGTTAACTTCCTGCAGCTCCATGTCCTCCGGTCTGCGCTGCCCCCTGGTGGCCTGCAGAGACATGACAGCCAGGTTAATTTCCTGCAGCTCCATGTCCTCCGGTCTGCGCTGCCCCCTGGTGGCCTGCAGAGACATGACAGCCAGGTTAACTTCCTGCAGCTCCATGTCCTCCTGTCTGCGCTGCGCCCTGGTGGCCTGCAGAGACATGACAGCCAGGTTAACTTCCTGCAGCTCCATGTCCTCCTGTCTGTGCTGCGCCCTGGTGGCCTGCAGAGACATGACAGCCAGGTTAACTTCCTGCAGCTCCATGTCCTCCTGTCTGCGCTGCCCCCTGGTGGCCTGCAGAGACATGACAGCCAGGTTAACTTCCTGCAGCTCCATGTCCTCCTGTCTGTGCTGCGCCCTGGTGGCCTGCAGAGACATGACAGCCAGGTTAACTTCCTGCAGCTCCATGTCCTCCTGTCTGCGCTGCGCCCTGGTGGCCTGCAGAGACATGACAGCCAGGTTAACTTCCTGCAGCTCCATGTCCTCCTGTCTGCGCTGCCCCCTGGTGGCCTGCAGAGACATGACAGCCAGGTTAACTTCCTGCAGCTCCATGTCCTCCTGTCTGCGCTGCCCCCTGGTGGCCTGCAGAGACATGACAGCCAGGTTAACTTCCTGCAGCTCCATGTCCTCCGGTCTGCACTGCCCCCTGGTGGCCTGCAGAGACATGACAGCCAGGTTAACTTCCTGCAGCTCCATGTCCTCCTGTCTGCACTGCCCCCTGGTGGCCTGCAGAGACATGACAGCCAGGTTAACTTCCTGCAGCTCCATGTCCTCCGGTCTGCGCTGCTCCCTGGTGGCCTGCAGAGACATGACAGCTTCTTCCCTTCAGCAGTCAGACTGCTGACAATGAACCCCACGCTGTCCCATACTGCCTAGTTGTTGTCGTGTGCTGTGCTGAAGCGCAATTCTGTATTCACTGTATTTATTTATTATTATCTGTGTATTTATTCCTATTTATACATTTCTCATCTATTTACCTTTATTTTTGAATCATTTTTTTGGTATATACTTCTGATAAATGTGTATGTAACTGACTGTTTTGCGATCTGGTTAGACCACCCTTAAATTTCGTTACACTGTGCTTGCATTTTTGTAATGACAATAAAGTAATCTAATCTCATCTAATCTAATTGTAGCACCTCACAATACAGAGGAGAACCAGTGTTATACATTAGAACAATTGAGGCGGAAGCCTAGGCCAGGGCCTTGACCAATGTTTTCCAAGTGTTGTCTCCACAGGTTCAGACAGCAGAGAACACACCAGAGACTTCTGTTGAACCAGGCAACTGGGTACAATTAAAACAAACAGAGAAATGGAGTGGACCGTGGGAAATTGTAAACCGCACTCCACATGCACTCCGGATCAAAATGAAAACAGGAACATACTGGTACCATCTTACACATTGTGTACCTGCCACCTTCCAGACATAGCACGGCAGTTAGAACCGATTCGACAGAAGCTGGAACAAAACATTGGGAATTGAACATTTTTAGAAACAGCACCAGGAGATGAGTACACTCAAGAATCCTGAGTGTAAATACATAGAGAAAAACACATTTTTCACACTCGAACAATTTACATGACTAGATCATGAACAAGGCATTTAGATAATATGAATAAATGTTCACGAAAACTAATAAGTATGATATAAAGTAAACGTAGGCCTATTCTTGAGTCCATTTACATTTCTGTGATCTGTTAGTATGCTCTGCAGGTTTGTACTATTGTTTTAAGTAACAGTAGGATTTAAAATATGAAATCCTATAAGTTATTTTCAGTAAATATTACAATGGTTGAAATAATTTTTAGAAGGAGTTTTTGTAATATCATTAGGGGACAACATGTTGTTGTTTAGCTGCCATTTAACAACCAAGACACACAGTATGATTAGAAAAAGACTCTTGCTGACATACAGAGAGATACTCTCATCAGTCCCTCAGACAGGGCATGAAGTTCCAAGCTGAGCCACGAGGTTTAGCACAAGAGCAAAGTGTGGCACACGAGAGCAGAACCCGCCCTCCATCAAACAGCAAAGAGACTTTAAAGGAGGAGATGAGATGCAAAGCAGTGCAAGAACAGTGGCCTGATGTGGGCTGCAGATGTAACTGGGCCAAAGGCTGTCGAAAGAGTTACAGCGGATGGATTCAAGCGCTGAAGACAAGACAGAACCAGAGGAGTTGGTCGATTAGAAGTGAGGAGGCCGGGGTCGCGGCCTGAAACCAGAGGAGACGGGAAAGGGAACCGAAATGAGTGAGTTTTCACATAAACGCACAAAAAAGGACCAAATTTAAAGAACTTGAATCGACTTGATAAATAAGTAAAGATAAACGTTTTATTACCCATGATTTAATCAGTTGGTAAATAATAATAGCAATGTAACCCACTCAAATAATGCAGTGAGTTGTTCACCCTGTAATAGGGGGAGAGGAAGAGCAGGCCAGGTGCGGTTGGTAATGAGACTCAATGTGTGTGTGTGTGGGTGTGTGTGTGTGTGTGTGTGTGTGTGTGTGTGTGTGTGTGTGTGTGTGTGTGTGTGTGTGTGTGAATTGTTTGGTGATGTGTTTGTGTGATCTTTGATGCTGCAGGGAACCAGGAACTAGCAGAACCGACGAAAGTCTTTGGAGCTGCACTTTTTTGTCTTTCCTCCCCAGAGAAAGGATTATAAAGGATTCCACTCTCCAGAAAAAGGACTGATGGTCATTGGATTACCAGAGAGGGAAGCTACAGACTACCCGGGTTCGATTATTGTTGTTTTGTCCATGATAGCAGATTGGGTTTCACTTGGGTGGATGAGGGGTTTGTGAAAGCGTTGTATGAAGGTTTAATAAAATGCCGGCTATATTAATTTAATATTGTTTTTTCTATTTATATTATCTTCTACTTCTCATTGAAAGCAACCTAGTACATAGGAGTGTTACAGCAGTAAAGAGGAAACTATTAAAGTACATTTAGAAAACACACTGAAGGTACTGTGGGATAAAAGGGGGAGACATGATGGAAATATTCACGCTATTTGTAGGCAATAGCAGAGGTCTCAGATATATAAACATACATAAAAAACATGTATGAAGTGTTTTGCTCCAAACACCAAACAGATCATTCTAACCACGCCTCATATCCCTCTATTTCACTTCCTGTTTCTGAAGTGCTGATTTGGGGATAAAGCTTTAAAGAGGAGGGGTCTGAGCTCACGGGGACCCGGCAGCTACCGTCTAAACTAAATGCTGCCGTGATGAAACTCCATATCATGGATCATCAAGGATCTGAAACAGTCTGGAGCTCAAAGGCTTTCTCTCTTGCCGGTTACACCACGAGGCGAGTTCCTTTCTACTTCCTGCTTCTTCACACACATGCTCTCCAGCACAGGTTCACACACACGGGTTGCAGTCGGATACTCCAAAAAATCAGCTCCTAAGTTCTAACCCTATCTCCTATTCCTTGACCTCTGAGTGAAAGGTCACGGGGTTAAGGGATAGTGGATAGGAGAATTCAAAAGGACTTAGGAGAAGAGACTGCGGTACTTTAGAGAATCCGACTGCACTTTCACTATCCCACGTGTTTATGATGCGCCAGCGGACGTCCTGAATGTGCGTCTGCTGCTGTGGGGTAACCATGGAAACCACAGTTTCCTATACAGCGGACTACAACATGGATGTTCAATAAGAAGGAGGGACTGCTGTGAACTCATCTAGAGACTCTGCACCGTGCTCTGATGCTGCTGCTTTGCTTTGTGAACGTGGACAACAGAGAAACATATTCTTCAGGACCAAAGCTGGAACTGAAATAAAAAAGGAAAGTGAAACTTCTGCTCGTTCCCCCTCTCCCTCCGGTCCACGTTAATACAAATGATCCCAATACGTATGATTGTATGAACTAAAGATCTTAAATCAATACAGATGTATTTATTATAAACGTCAGTCCTTAACATCTATCACTGTGTATATCACCATTCAGACATCTTTTAGAAGTTGAACAAACTTGATAATTTCAGTAAAAACTAACGTTCATATTTCTCTCTTTATTATAATACTGATGAACGTTCAGAACAAAGCACTTTGTAACTTACCACATACGTTTTAAAAAGCTTAATAAGCACCGTAACTTTCATGATATCATTTCTCCGTCATAATCGGTTGTTTCCGTGAACGGCCGACTGTTGAGTGACGGCACATGCTGCGGCTGCAAGGCATTGTGGGGCAGCATTTTCTCCTCTCCTGTCGGTGAGGGAGGTCCAGTGGTTCCTAAGCTAAAGGAGGTTATAAAGGAAGCTTGAAACCTCCTTTCCTTTCATTCTAGAGAATTGGAACGGCACTTATCATGGCTGCCACTGAGGGCCTTCCGGGTCCTTTCACTCCGAAGGTTCCTGAGCTAAATGGACTATTTGACTGCAGCCATGCTCTCCAGCACAGGTTAGCTCTGAGTGTTAGCATGCTAATGTAAACACTGACCATATTACTTCCAGAACAGTCGGGCATTGTTTCTGATAGCAACGTTTCTGATTGGCCCGTGGGTCCTCATTTCAGATATTATCCTCATATCGGACGCAAATCTGGATCAGCTCCGTTGTTCCCCGTTTTTAGAGATTTGGGTACGGAGGAAAAGAGAAAGGTTTTTATTTCCTGACGCTGCGTGAGTTCCCCGACACACCGGGGGGACACCGGGGGACACCGGGACACAACGGGGACACACCGGGGACACACCGGGGACACATCGGGGACGCACCGGGGACACATGTTTATGTATGAAAAGACATCACAAAGTGCATTTTGCATGATAGGAGATCTTTAAGCAGTGGGTGTTTTGGAGTTAGGAGTACAGAGTAGAAAACATTCTTCAATCTTTTCATCGTGTTGACCAATTATTCTTTTAGAGCTTTTTATTCATGTGTGAATTTGGTAGTGATTTAATTAGGTACAGTATTGATCTACAGTTTAAAGCAGGGGTGACCAACCAGTCAGAGGTTAAGAGCCACATCTATGTTACTGCAAAGAGCCACATCAAACACACCGTCACTGATACCGCTTGTTTCAGTTTTTTGTTTTCTGGAGACAAGATTTCAACCACGTCACTGATGCGATTGTGTGGCATTGGGATATATATTTTTTAAATCCTCTGGAGCAGAGAGAGGAGCTGTGGATTATTGTTATTGATTAATGCATCGGTGTTTCTTAGGGTCAAAAACACTAAACTCACAATTTAAAATGAAAGCATTTAGTTTATTTAATAAAAGAGCTCATGTTCAATGTGAATAGTGACAGTAGTTATAGATTATTTGCAATTTGGTGCTATATATTTAAAAAAAAATTATATATATTTTTTAAACACATTCAGTGGGGGGCGGGGCTCCGTTGGCGGGGCTCCGTTGGCGGGGCTCCGTTGGCGGGGCTCCGTTGGCGGGGCTCCGTTGGCGGGGCTCCGTTGGCGGGACGGGACTGCAGGCACGGCTGCAGTGCAGGGAGTGGAAGCAAAGCGCTGAACACACACGGCTCTTATCAAAACGGCGCTTTCTCACCGGAGTACTTTTCCCCGTCATTCTTAAAGTACCGACACTAATGAAACGGAGGAATCGTAACGTTTTTAACGGCAGGGTATCGCGGTACCTTTCAAGTATCGGTACACCGTGCAACACTAGTCAGGAGTCAGTGTCTCTCCCCCAAACTCACACAATTCGATATGAACTGAAGAGCCGTATGAAACTAGGCGGCGGGTCGGCCACCCCTGGCCACAATTAGTATTGTAGCGTCTCGCTGAGGGAAACACACCGGAAGTCAGCGCTGTCATCTGCCCCCAGTAACGTGACTTTGTTTACAATCTAACGGCTGGAAGCAAAGGCCTCATGGTGATCAGACCAAATGCCCGCCTGGCTTTGGTGGCCAATCCCCGGGTCAATCTGTCCCCGTTTTTAAATATGTTTGTAAGACCACCTCTAGTGTCGGATTTTGGAAAATTGATTTTAAGTTTTCTCATGGCAGTTAGAGTATAGGGGACCAACCAGGGGACTTTACTTCCTCTTGACACCGTCGGTTATTTAAAAAAAAACACCTAAATATACTTGTTGTTGTGCTTCTGTCTTTCTGTGTCGTTTCATCTGTAAACTCCCTCACCGCTCGCTCTCTTTTCTTGATCGCCCTCTCACGGAGAACACTTCACTTTCCCGCTTCATTGTAGGATTTCTGCCATGTCTCTACTTCAGTTTGACCATCTCTGTTATTAAGTGATGGAATACTAAACACATAAGTAATTAGATACCTTACCGTTACTGCGCTCATAAAGAATGATAAGAATAATAATAATGCGTATTGAACTGGTTTCATTAATGAAAGTAAGTAAGTTTATTTAAGGTAATTAGTTAGAAGCCCTATTTTATCAGCATGTCTGCACAGCATTTACAATGGTCAAACTACATTAAAACAGAATTGTCCACATTCTTTCTTTAATAGTTACTAACATTAGATATTTTTAATGAGATATGGACCGCAAAACAAAAGATATCCCTGGTTTTCATTTAAAGGAGACCTATCATGCTATATTTAAATGATATAGTGTATGACCATACCTATATATGACATATACCTATATAAGGTATATTTATACATTTTATTTTTCAAAATACCAAACAGATCATTTGTTAGCCATGCCTCGTTTCGCTCATTTTCGCTCTATTCCAAGCCTGTCTTTGAAAATTCTGAGCAGCAGCTGACCACGCCCCCCTGCAGCTGACCACGCCCCCACGTAGCTGACCACGCCCCCCTGCAGAAGCGGGGGGCATGAGCCGGCGAGAGTCACGTTACCATGCTTGCGTGATACGAGTGTGGATAAACATGTCATCTCAGAGCAATGCATGTGTTCAAGCATACTATCAATTTGATCCAGAGACTGACCCTGAAGCAGCGGAGGTTTTGGTGGAGGTGCAAACATCTCGGTTGCAGCAGGACATTTCTGAATGGTTAGCTGACAAGCTGTTGTCCCTATTTATTTTGACTCTGTTACGATGCTTGCTCCTTATTCCGTTCATATTTTGGCTAATTAGCAAGAATGCAATGTGTACAGTTTGTAACGCAAAAACAGCGATATATATATATATATATTTATAAAGGGAGACATTCATATTTTCAGCATATATACAATGGCCTCATTGCGTTTATTAATAGTTTACAGTCCTTTTCTTCCAACATCGTGCAACAACCTTTGGAAAGTTCAATAACTTAGGGTGATAAAAAGTATAACTCCAACAACACCTCAGTTGTCAGCAATGTGTGTAGTTTCATGTGTTTTTAAAAGCTCAGTTATTGACTTCTTTGTGCAAATTGCGCCACGATGCCTTCTGAACGGAGAATGTGTGCTGCATGGAGATACCACAGGTAACATGTTTGATAGCTTTACTAAGTTGTCTGTTTAAATACATTTTTCACATGTCATTCAATATATGTTCATCACAATGTGTCAAGACGGATGCAGGAACTTGAGGACTCTGTAACCTGTGTGGTGGACCATCCTGGATTGGAGCCTGTGTGCCTAAATATGTTCTCCCTGCAGAATGCGTTGCATATTTACAGAGCTGAACATGGTGGACTACAGTTGAGGCAAATAGAGTAGTGAGTGGTTTGTTTGTTTTGACTGAAATTGTAAAACGAATGCTAATATTGTTCATGGAAATAAATACTGGTGTATGGCTTTATGCAATCTTTCATTCTGTCATTGTACTATTATATATACTACACAGCAATGGCATAACACACCCATGTGTATGACAAAAAAAGTCCACACACAACCTTATGCTTTTGAAATCAGAATATTCTTTACCCATCCAAACATGAATAATCACGATACATTTGATATCAACTCGGAACTTTATTGTCAAAATCAACGGTTCTTTGAACCCATAAAAAAAAACTAAATGTAGCCTACTTGTATTTTGTATAAATGACACTAAATATTTTTACAGAAGCTTTGTGAGCTGGTGCTGGGGCTTCCTTGGACGCAGGATCAGAGTGGTGATTCCGGCCTGCGTTGTCCTCAGGATACGCAGGGAGTTTCCTGATCCGTGAAATGTCGATGTTGGGTTCAGACAGCAGCCAAATTGAACCGTGTAGCATACCCGGCGATGACCTCCTCCCTGTCAGGTCGCTCATAATGGTGCAGGGTCCACAAAGACTTGGTCGAAGATGAGGTCCATCAAGTTGGTCACGTAGGGCTGTGCAATGTTAAAAAAAGCACAACAAAAAATGTGGTTTAGATTAGTATATGCATGTAAAAAACTGAAAGTTCTTTCTAATATATATATATATATATACAAATATATACATGTATTTACAAATATATATTTGTAAATAGTTGTATAATAAATATTTTAAACACTTACGGAATGTGGGGTCAGTCTTTACTGGTTTTGCTCTGCATTCTCCCTTCCTGGCCTTTGGGAACTGCAGTTTATACAGAGGGTTTCCAGTGGATGTAGTGGCGTGTGCACGCTCAGCATTTTCATTGTAGTGCAGGGCTGCCAGGTACAGTCTTTCATTTCCGCCATGATAAAACAAAATGTAAATAATAGCAAAGGATGTGCAAATTGTCACTAATTAGTAAGTATGTGAGGTGCTGGCCTGTAAAGAAGAACACATAGTTAGAACAAAATCATCTCAACTTAGTATTCAGGATGAGAAAATACTATTTGGATAAATATAGTCTGAAATCCCAAAAGATGGGGCTTAAAACTCTATTTAGCAAAGCTCTCTATTTAGCAAAGCTCTTTACTTAGCCTTTTCCAATCTGAGTTAGTTTTGAACCGTAACGTGCATGCTGTGTTTCTGACTCAATGCAGGTGATGTGTTGGAGAGGGGCTGAGCTCAGTAGACTGACTGTAATGAGTGCTAGCCACTAATTAGCCTGTTGCTAGAGGTAAGGCCTGGTCAACAACAACAGACTAACGGGGCTTTAGCTCAGTTTTACTCGTGGTGTGTGTCCCCTCGCATACACACACAGTGTTGTATCCTAACACACCCCCATTTATATTCATGTGCACAAACAAGTAAACACACAAAAGCTTTTACATATAACGCTGCAAAACACGGCATGTCTCATTAGCGTAGCGTAGCTTAGCTTACAGATCGATGATATCTGATCGTTCTTACAGACTACAATCACAAAAGCTTTTACATATAACGCAGGAAAAAGGCACTTACATACAGAAGATTACGTTTGTTATTATAACTTACTCAATATGATTTGTAGAGGATACAAAATACTAATAAATAGGAGAATAAATACTTGTGTTATCGGCTAGGGCGTAGCTTTACAGCCTTCACACGGATCGCCTTTACGGCAGTATGTCTGAACATGTTAGCAAATGCCTGATAATTAAAATAAAAGACAAAGCAAAGACCGCGGAGCGTAAAAAATAAAATGTTACAAAAACATATAAACACCTAAGGATTACTATTTGGGTTTGAGGCGACATTGATGCGGCGAAGCTACATGCTACATATACAAGCTAGAGATAGCTTTATCAGGAAAAACACCGCGAAATAAAAACGTACAGCTTCAAAATTGGATGTGTCCTCACTGGCCTGGTCCCGGGTGGTTGGTATTGATCCCGGGTTTAGCATTAGTTTGGAGGCATATCCGTGTTGGACTTGAGAGAAGTTCATAAACATGTCCGTGGTAAAATGTTTGGAACACACAAACAGAAATCTGCCGTGGTCTTCTGGCACATGTCCCTTGTAAATGAAGTCTAGCCACAGATTCATCTCTTTTTCCACTGATGGCATTGCATGCAGTCCCCTGTCCCGAGTCTTGCAGCCAACAACAGCACAACGTTTAACTGGCTTAGACATCCTGGCCAGAGCAGGCAAAAACACAGATGTGACTGGGGTGTTGATTATTTAGCCTGCCGATAGCCTATATGCGAATGAGAGGTTTGGCAATGCACGTGGCCGTGGCTCATTCCCCTGATAGGTGGAGAGTTGACCAATAAGCCGAGGATTTATCTGTGACGTAGAAAAGTGTTGAAATCTGGATCCGTTTTTTTCAGATCCGTTGCAGCCCCTTTTTTAGAGATTTGGCGAAGGAGGAAAATAGAGAGGGTTGTGTTTTCTGACACTTGGTGAGTTCCCTGGAACACCGAGGACACATATTCATGTGTAAAAGACGTACAAAGGTGCATTTTGCATGATAGGTCCCATTTAATTCAAGTCACTGAATGCAAGTACTTGCCTTAGCTTATTTTGTTATGAGATGATGATGTGAATTACTGTTCAAATTAGTTAATGTAATAATCATTTGGTTATTTTATGCATAGCCTAATGTTACATTTCTGTGCTTAAGAATGCCTTCAAGAGGAGACTGAAGCAGAGAGAGAGAGATCTGAAGGAGGCAGCTAAAAGGACTGCAACTTTGCAGAGCTGGATAAAAGGTGCCAGCAGGGCAGCTTCAGGTGAAGCCCTGTGATTATGTCAAGCAACTACATACATTGGAGTACACTAATACAACCAATCAGTGATAAATGCAAAGCCTGTGTCTGTGCTGAGAGAAGTTCATGTTCTGTTGGGGGCTAACCCCAAGCCTCCAGTTCAGAGCACATTTGAGAGGCTGAACTGAACACAGGCTGAATAACGAATATAGCAGTTGGACATAAAAGTCAACTGAGTGTCACTTGCAATGAGTGATGTGTTCTTATTTCATTAACCTTTTATATTAACAACAAGTTAGAATTTTCAAAAGGTCTTGTGTTTTTTTTCGGGAGGGGAGGACCTTTTTCAGTTTAGAGCAATAGCCCCTCCAAATGTCTGTGCACGTCCCTGTACTTTCGTATTGCAAGCTAAAAATTTCTATTTATCCCAAAGTCACAGCAACATAACATGAGCACAATAAGCGTATAATGTAATAATAAGAATCTGTCTTTCTAATGTTATATACAAATAGCTTCCATAGCAATCAAACAGTGTTGGGGTCAGCTGTCTCTGCGACACCTCAGCAGCCTCTTCACATGCGTGAACACCACCTTTAACTTCAGTCCGTACACCACGGGGTTCAGTACAGTGGGTACTAGCATCATCAGGATGGAGGTGATGACGGTGGAGTCAGATTCTCTGTTGCTCTGCAGGCGGCGGAGCAGCAGATCTAAGCAGACGCAGATGGAATAGTTAAAGAAGACGAGCAGGTGAGGAAGACAGGTTTGTAGAGCTTTGCTGCTGAAGCTACGTGAGCGCCGCAGACAGATGAAGAGGATCCTAGCGTAGGAGAAGAGAATGAAGGCGGCAGGCAGGAATATGATAACTGCTGTGAACAGCAGACCAAATATTCCACTCAGCTGCGCTTCAGCACCACCGCAGCTCAGGCTCACAATGCTGTAGATAATGCAGTAGACCCTGTTGAGCTGCGCCCTGCAGAGCGGTAAGCGGCTCGCCAGCAGCGTTGTGACTCCCCCCCCAATTAAGGGCAGCATCCAGCAGAGAAGCAGCATCAGCACCACCTTGGCAGGAGTTACCAGCACAGCGTAGTGCATGGGGTGGCAGATGGACAGGTAGCGGTCAAAGGCCATGGCCGACAACAGCATGAAGCTAGATCCACCAAGAGAGGAAACTAAGAAACCCTGGCACAGACACAAAGTCCGGGACACCTGCACCAAGCCGGCGCCGGACAGCAACAGGTCTGACAGAAGTTTGGGATAAAACACGGTACTGACTATGAGAGAGTTCAGCAGAACTGATGCCACGAAGGCAAACATGGGCCGGTGAAGAGCTCGCTGCGAACAGATGATATAAATCACCAGAGAGTCACTGAACAACACGAAGAGGTACAGCAACAAAAACACGAAGAATAAGAGCGAGCTGTGGCCAGACAGCGAGGAGAAACCGACCAGCGTCACGGACGAGGTCACGTTAAACCCTGCTGACGTCATGAGGAGACCCCAACAAACAACACGATGTGACCTCAGGTCAACAACAACAACAGCAATAAGTCAGAGCTAACCAACCTGTTGACATTATTTATGAAAACATTTAAATAAAGGATATAACATTAGTTTATATCACATTGACATATACAGTAGGAAAAATGAAACTGGAATATTTAGAACACACATTTATTTAACATTCATATTTAAAACGTGTATTCATAGAATATGAATTCACAGTTAATTAATCAGATACTAAAATATCTGCTTTAACATTAATGTATAAGTCAATGATAAATATCTATCATGAATCAGAAACAGGCGAAAGCATCATCGCAATGAACACGAAACATGAGGAGAAGCAGACCTGAATCCACCTGTTAAACAATCATGTTATTACATAACAGTAACATACACACACATAATGTCATTAACAACAATTTAAAGGATATTTATATATAATTAATCATGAACCCACAGAAACATCATCACCGGGAACTTAAAGAGAAACTGACCAGAATCCACCTATTCATCAAGAAGCAGACACATCACAGCGTAAAGAACATTAATACATATGACTTCAAAATAACATTAATAAGTGAAATATTGAACTAACATCATCACAAGGAACACGAAGGAAGAAGAGAAGCTGACCTGAATGCAGCCGGTGAAACATTAATAACATTATGCATCAACACAGTGAACCATCATTAACATTAATATTTATAACATTCATTTGAAGAATGTTAATATATGATCAATCATGAAAACAGAGAAACATAATCTCAGTAAACATGAGGAGAAACTGACCTGAGTCCAGCTGGTGAAACATTAATACAACATTAATGTAGATATGATGAAGCACGTACAGACAGAGACAGCATCTCAGTGAACAAGAGGAGAAGCAGACCTGAGTCCAGCTGGTGAAACATTAATATAACATTAATGTAGATATGATGAAGCACGTACAGACAGAGACAGCATCTCAGTGAACATTAGGAGAAACTGACCTGAATCCAGCTGGTGAAACATTAATACAACATTAATGTAGATATGATGAAGCACGTACAGACAGAGACAGCATCTCAGTGAACATGAGGAGAAACTGACCTGAATCCAGCTGGTGAAACATTAATAACATTATGCATCGACACAGTGAACCATCGAATGTATGTGAACACGAAACACGAGAAACATGAGGAGAAACAGACCTGTCTCCACCTGTTAAACAATTAAGTGAATATATACACAACATTAATATGTATAACATTAATTTAAAGAATATTAAAATATAATTCATCATGAAAACAGAGAAACATCATATGAGAAGAAAAAGACCAGAATCCACCTATTCATCAAGAAGCAGACACATCACAGCATAAAGAACATTAATACATATGACTTCAAAATAACATTAATAAGTGAAATATTGAACTAACATCATCACAAGGAACACGAAGGAAGAAGAGAAGCTGACCTGAATCCAGCTGGTGAAACATTAATATAACATTAATGTAGATATGATGAAGCACGTACAGACAGAGACAGCATCTCAATGAACAAGAGGAGAAACTGACCTGAGTCCAGCTGGTGAAACATTAATATAACATAAATATAGATATGATGAAGCACGTACAGACAGAGACAGCATCTCAGTGAACATGAAGCTGTGAAGCTGCTTTTATCACCATCCTTCTTCCTCTGTGGAGCTCATTGTAAATTCATTAAAGGTCATCTGCCAATCACAAATATGTTGTTTGGAATGGGAGGTTCTGAGAAGGCAATGTCAAGTTAATGTAAAACAGACATAATCATCTTAAAATAGTAAATATTGAAAGCGTCCCTTTGAATAATTCAATGCTTTGTTTGATGTTAGTAATATGTTCAGGTGTCAGATACACGCAGGGGTTACATTGGCCCCGGCTCATAGGACGATGCTCTGACTTCATCACCCGCACATATTTGTCATATGTTTACAAAAAACTACGTATATGTTAAAACTTTTCTCCTTCTTAACATGGACTATATTCAGGGTCGATATGTGTTGACTTAATTTTTTTGCTGCTTCGTGCAAAGAGTCTGCAAACCACCCGTCCTGTAACACAGAGCTGTTTCTTAAACCGTGTGTGTGCGTGCGTGTGCGTGGTGTGTGTGTGTGTGTGTGTGTGTGTGTGTGTGTGTTTGGTAACCCTCGAACCTCCTGGTGGACACCGTGGTCAGGGTAGCCGTCCGACTGAAGAAGGAGCCTTCAGGGATTTGTTATCCCGGGGGACTCCCAAGGCAGTTGCACGGTACCGACAGGCCCGAAGGGCAGCAGCCTCAGCCGTGGCCGAGGCAAAGCAGCGGGTGTGGGAAAAGTTCGGAGAAGACATGGAGAAGGACTTTTGGGCGTCACCAAAGTTGTTCTGGAAAACTGTCCGACACCTCAGGAGGGGGAAGCAGGGAACCATCCAAGCTGTGTACAGTAAGGATGGGACGTTGTTGACCTCCTGATGGAGTGTTGGGGTGTTGGAAGGAACACTTGAGGAACTCCTGAACCCGACAACTCCGCCCTCTATGTTAGAGGCAGAGCTGGAGTATGACGGGGGATCAACACCATTCTCCCGGAGGTCACTGAGGTC
>CM070433.1:41610794-41658851 GCA_036324595.1 Champsocephalus gunnari | reverse complement strand
GTCAAACAACTCCACAGTGGCAAAGCCCCGGGGATGGATGAGATCCGCCCAGAAATGCTGAAGGCTCTGGGTGTTGAGGGACTGTCATGGTTGACACGTCTCATCAACGTTGTGTGGAATTCGGAAACAGTACCGAAGGAGTGGCAGACCGGGGTGTTGGTCCCCCTTTTCAAAGAGGGGGATCAGAGGGTGTGTCCTAATTACACTCTTCGGAGGTATCTTACGGCGGTAGAACTCCTTCCGATGATGCTGCTGCAGCTGCTGCCGCCCTGAACATGGAGCGGATCTTCAATCCCTCCTTTATTCCAGGCGTATTCGCGTAGAATCGCATATGCCCGTTTTAGCTTGCTCTCATTAGAACCGGCTCGAAGAGTACATGCAGATTGATGCCTCCGCTGCTCCTAATGTCAAAGGTTACGGCTTGAAATGTAACAAAGCTCCAAAGGTCAACGGTCACGCTTTCATGCCGTACAGTGCCATTTACAGCACAAAAGAAGGTCCGACCGCTTTGAGCTTGATGTCATTTTAACCGTCTCGGAGAGCAGATGCAAATGGATGCCTCTGGTGCAACTAAATGTTAAAGGTTACAGCTTAAAATGTAACAAAACCTTCCGTTAAGGCCTTTTGAGAAGCCGCAGTGCTCCGTGAGTGTTTAAAGTACTTTGAAAAGGACTAAAGAGATAATTATTTACCCAGGGGGCCTCTAAATAGGGCCCATATCAGGAATCTGAAATATGGGAACCCTAGCCCACCCAGAACTTTTTTTCAATCAAATGCCATCATGCATTACTGCCATTGACGTCTGGCTGCCCTAGCTCCGCCCCCTGAGATCCTAGAGACTCAAGGAGGGTACCATTGGATGCGGAATAATTAAAGGTGGGGAATAGCCATTGAGCCCGAACCGATCAGACGTTGTTATCAAAAGATACGAATTAGTAGCACTATCGGACAAACCACGTTTCAGTGTCATAACATTGATATAAACTCAAGCATATGAGTGACGCAATTGATATTCACAGCAAATATTCCCTGCTATATGTAGTACATTGGTGTAGAATTTCAGGGATCCAGCTGCTACCGTTCGCTCCTATAAAATATTTTTAATTAAAAAAACGTGAAATCCTAAAAGAGATATAAATAGATAATTTGTTCACAGGGCCCAAAAAGGGCCTAAATAGGGCCCAGATCAGGGATCTGAAGTATGGGAACCCTAGAACACCCAGAACTTTTTTTCAATCAAATGGCAAACTTTCTCACAAAATCCTAATTTACTCGTAGAGTCAGACAGGGTTTTGCTGGAGAAGAATGAGCAAATTGAAAAAAATTCAAAAAATGTGCTTGGCGCTCCGAGCCTTTGAGACTGTGTTGTTGCACTTGTGTGGAACCCGCTTGCAAAATGTGGGGACCCTGCGACCGTGTACACAGTACTAAGAGCCATTTCATGTTATTCCCCTCCCCCACCACAAGGCTGGCAGATTCTAAGCAGTGCAGTTGCAGTAATATAAGGGTTGCTCATTGGTGCGGATGGTCGCGAGTTCGAATCCATGCTATGGCATGCATGCACATTTTTTTATATTTAGTCAAGAGATAATTATATGTGGAAAGTTGTCTTCTCAGACTCTCCATATTTGAAGTTGATTATTGTATAGTTAGTGTTATAGTATTTTAGGGTAGTTAGTATAATAGGTTTATTCATTTTGTAACTATTAAATGTAAAACACACGTTTTTCACATGCTGGCAGTACTTCCATTCGCTTCGTCTTGGTCTGTAGATGTGATTTGATGTGTCGTTTATACATTTTGATGGCGGAAAAGATATGAAAATGTCCCGTTGATATACATACTTAGAAATATATCCATATTAGACTTGTTTCCCTGTAATCTCTAAGCGGCCCTGTGTCGTACTGAGATAAGCGGTAGTCTTTGCTCTGGGGGACCCGGGTACGATACCCGCCTGAGACCTTTTAATGGAAATGTGAAAATTATTTAAAATTAGTTGAATTGACTACTGTCTGCACAAAATCGGAAACCGGAAGTTGGTTTTTGAAAGGACTCAGAAGAAAAACGGCTGCCTCACTTCATGGAGAAATGTCTCCCCGCTCCATTTGCACTCTGGCCCCGGTACATGTGTTGCCTGGAGACCCCCCAGTATGTTTCTTTAAAAACTTTAAGTTTTTGAACTGGTCTCTGGAGGAATGTGAGGAAAGTGGAGTTGTCAGGGGACTCTACCCGCATTATGAGGCATTATATTCGGATACATTTCATCCATTTTCACCCCTTCCTCTGGTTCTTCCAAAAGTTAACATACTTTTTCTGACTCTGGAGGAATGTAAGGGGAGTTGTCAGGGGACTCTACCCGCATACAGATGTAGCACTCCAGATCAGACTCAAATGGGTGTCCCCCAGTCAAAAGGCCAGCGGATGCCAGTGGCTGGGGGTGTTGCCAAATTGCTAGAGGGCGTTGCCCAATTTCCCCATTTGTTCAATTACAGGATTTAACCATGAGATGGCGCTTCATTCACAAAATACACAATGGGCGTTGTAGAAACATCAATATTTTAGATCAAATAAAGTATATAGTTTGCTTTATGCAGTATATTTCTTGTAATATTGTACAGTAGATTGAAGTAAATCAACTTATACATTAAGATAAGATAAGATGGACCTTTATTAATCCCGTGGGGAAATTCAGTAGTTCAAACAGCAACAGGGTGAGAGTGAAAAACAGGACAGCACAGATTCACACAGATTAATAAAATCAAAAATAAGATGAGCGATAAAAATAATAATAATGAGAAACTATGAAATAAGAAATGAATAAAACTAAAATGTAATTATCATATCATATATTATAATGTATTGTATTATTAAGTAATATCATACATTAACCCCATTATAGCAGATGCCCCATTAAATGGATGAACACATGTATGCATCAATAATTACAACAGAGTATTTCTAAATACAAGTTGTAAAAATACTTATATATATTTAATATTAACCCTTTGGAGTCACGCCGGCGTGATCAGATCACATGACCTGTTCAAGCCGGTGCCGCATAAAAACAACAGTCTGGACAACATTGCTGTGTGTTTCCGTCGAAAGTACTGGCTTGAAACTATATCCCAGTCTTTGTTTCATGCAAAAAGACCCAGTAAACACGGAGATACGATGATATAAAGTTAATACATTTCAAAAGTATGAAATATGGAAGCACATATTTGAATATCTTCGCCATATTTGATCATTTAACGAAACGGAAAATACTGGAAACTGTAGATTCTGCTCAACAGGATGTATTTACCAGGGAGGGGGTGAGGTAATCAGTTAAACGGAGTGATACGAAAGGAGACGAAAAGAGACGAAGAGGGACGGCGGGAACCGAAGAGAGACGGCGTGAAATGGAGAGAGACGAAGATATACGAAGACAGGCGGCGGGAGACGAAGAGAGGCGGCGGGAGACGAAGAGAGGCGGCGGGAGACGAAGAGAGGCTGCGGGAGACTGCGATTGAAGTAAAGTGACGGACAAACATTGAGAATTTAGATATAGTTAGATAGATTTAGAGTTTTGAAGACTCAACTATGATGAAGAGAACTCTGAACGTGAGTCAAGCTTTAAGCTTGTTTTTTGACATGGAGGAGGAGGAATCTGTGATGTTGCCCTCTGTGTTTAGTTGACAGAAACCGATTTGAAGCGTGGCACAGATAAAGACAGAAATAACAGATTGTTGTACATAATGTGTATATATATATATATTTGTATTATATTTATAATAACACTTTTGCCTTATCAGAATGAAATCCCATGCTACCTCAATCAAACTTTCACATTATCATAGTCACATCCCATATATATTTCCAGCTTTTAAATGGTTTCGTTGTGTATGTTTGTGTTATGAAAAATAAAATCATTTTCAAAATCTGTTTTTACGTTTTTTTTGTGATTTTGGGTCCAAAATGTTCATATAGTAGAAGATCACTGCTCTAAACAAAGTCAAAAATCCTACATCCAAACGAAATAAATATAATTAATTATGATGAATACGTTAAGTCTTGTTCATTGTTTTTCACTTTTATTAAATGTTTGATATTTCCGGTGGAAATGGTGGACTATCGGACATTCAAAATGCAGCATATTTTCACTCTTACACACATATATTCTCATTTTACATACATACATTTTCACTCTTACACACGGATATTCTCCTTTTGCTCTCATGCGAAATCTAAAACAAAGTATGTCATGTATATTTAGTTTTCGTTGATGAGACGAGACGGACTAAGGTGTTAATGGTGGACTATCGGACATTCGTTTACGTTTCTAACTTGCAATATCATTATTTCCGCTCTCTTCAGAAAAGCGATCTCCCTCTCTGTGTGCGGGGGATCACAGGAGGGGGGGGGGAGAGCTGTGGAATGTGACACACATTCCGATGGCCAATTTGTTTTAAACAAAGGGTCCCCAACATACATATAGGAGACATGGGGGGTTGGGCTGGGGTTGGTCTGCAGCACATCACAGAGGCATTTAAAAAGTGAAGACAATACATTCTGGAAATGTTCACATCAGGCACCTTCAAGTTAAACAATACTACTGTACAGTAAACAAGTAACACAGTAATGTGGATTAAATCACATAAAAATAAACGAAATGACTCGGTTTGCATTCATAAAGAATGCACAAACGTGTTTAATCGTTAATGTCAGATATGTACTAAGTAAATAGCCTACATTAGTTACTGCTCAAGATTAGATTCAACTTTATTGTTATTGCACAGATTACAGGTACTGAGACAACGAAATGCAGTTTAGCTTCTAACCAGGTGCAACAAGCAGTAAAGTGAAAAGTAATGTTCACAATCTACAGAATAAAATATAGAATGAATTGAATGATGAATAAACAGTGAGGGGTATGAATACACTAGATATCAGCTGTGAGCAGTATGAACAGTGTGTTAATCGTTAATGTCAGATATGTACTAAGTAAATAGCCTACATTAATTTCATGATGGATTAAACCACATTTATTTCGTTAAAAATAAACAAAATGATTAAATGTAGGGTGAATTGCCCTAATGTGGAAATGTTTTGCATTTCAGACTTCGGGAATATATTGCGACATGAAGCCGATACAATAAATCAAAATCCAGTAACATTCTGAAATCCCCAGGATGTGTCCTAATCAAACCAAAAGAGAACATGCAGATATTAAACTCATACAAGAAATGGTAGACATATTAGTACTCTTAGTGCCAAGTTGTCTCAGACAATCTGTTTTCCTAATGTGGGACAGTTCTGTGCAAAATGTGGGACACTGAAAAGTCTATATTAAAAAGCCTCAGTCACCTTCATTCATGTAATAAAAAAATCTCAGGCCAGTAACACTCAAAGCTACAGTAAATGTACAATACCATGCTATGTTACTATTTATAATGTTATTGTTGTTACAACAGAAGATGTTTTTATTTAAATTGAAGTTAAATGCATCAATTTGGTGCACTGAGAAGTGGGCTTCCATATTCTCAATGTATTGACTGTACAGCAGGACCATATGCAAGCCTACTTACTCCATATATCAAAGCCAGTTCGTGCTAAGTTATTGAGTGTACAGCAAGACCATATGCAAGCCCACTTACTGCATATATCAAAGCCAGTTCATGCTAAGTTATTGAGTGTACAGCAGGACCATGTTGACCACCGCATGTTTGTGGAGAACCTGGTGCTAAATCACTTGCAGACGACCTGATTCTGGGTCGGAGTTTCGTACGTAGCAGAGCAGCTCCTTCGCTGCGATCTATTGAAAGTCAGTCTTTGATCCAAGCTTTTGTCGGCCGTGGGCGTGGGCCCCACCGACCCCGCACACACCTCAGGGTGCCCAGGGGTAGCCACGCGCAGAGAGTCACCAGCAGAAGCACAGGTGTGCAGAAGCAGCAGCGGGAGCAGAGAGGCACTCTCTGTGGTGCTGAACCCCGGTTCAGGACCATGGAGAGCATGAGGCATGAGGTTCTGGTTCTGGTGGTATATGTAAATAATACCCCATATTGAGTTGATGGGACCCCCGACATCGCCACGTGGTGGTCCGAGGCGGAACAGTGTACGGCAAAGGAATATAGGGCATAAATACGGTAATGGGCGCCTAAAATCGGGTCGAGGGGTCGAGGTCGCGACCCCCGGTAGCGCCGGGACCCCGGCGAGACTTCGCGCGGTCCGAAGAGGGCAAAATTAGTAGATTTGTGGATACGGCTCTCAACACTCATATGAAACAGAACTGTTCTTACAATGTGTGTTGGAAGGTATTAAATTACTATGCATATGTTATTGTGTAAACACACAGCTGATCACCTGAGAGCTGCCGTTTCATTCAGAGCGTTTAAAAAAAACTACTCAATGTCTGATTATTATAGCAGTAATATTAGACACTAATCATACAGTAAACTATGAACACTGTACATATTATTGTTTGCCCGTGGGATTAGGATGATTGGTAGAGAGCCGCTGCATTTTCCTCCGTCTGATGTGATATAAAAACAAAGCGATTATTGTTGTTGTTGTAAACTCACGTGGATTAAATGTAGTGCATTCATTTCAACTCGCGAACATATGATACATTAAATGATCGCGAGGATCACGATCGAACATCATTTGTTTGACCCTGGATGCATTTCCTGATCTAAAAACATTGCGATGGTTTTGTACTTACGCCAACGTGAATTAAACATTATTTTGTTAAATAAAAACATGGTGATGTTTAGTAAATGATTACATGTCTCTTACTTAAGCACAGAATATGATCCTATCCGTGACATATATGGATCTTAACAAATATCCGCTATATCAGATCCCTGTAGATCAGCTGTTTATTTCACATGAGTTCCAGTGTGGCAGCTTTTCACGGCTCCCCCTGGTGGATCCATGATCCATTGCTGCTGGTTTCATTATAATTAAATGTATTTATCAAGGGGGCGTTTCAAGTCCTGCGGGGGGGGTTTCCTTATCAGCAGGGGCCCACCCCGTGCCAATCACGGACCCGCACGGGTAGGCGTCTGAAACGAAGCGCTACATCTGTATGAGGCACTATTTTCGGATACATTTCATCCATTTTCACCCCTTCCTCTGGTTCTTTCAAAAGTTAACATACTTTTTCTGACTCTGGAGGAATGTAAGGGGAGTTGTCAGGGGACTCTACCCGCATATGAGGCACTATTTTCGGATACATTTTTTCCATTTCCCCCCCTTTTCTATGGTTCTTCCAAAAGTTAACTTAGACTTTTTCTGACTCTGGAGTAATGTAAGGGGAGTTGTCAGGGACTCTACCCGCCTTACGGGACACTATTTTAGGATACTTTTGTCCATTTTCACCCCTTTTCTATGGATCTCAAAAAAAGTTAACTCAGACTTTATTAAATTATTTTTTTATATATGACTTATTTTTTAAATATAGTGGGGATAGTGGAATTAACTAGTACCCAGTACTGAGAGGGACTGACTTTGATTGCAGATATAGCAATATTTGAATAAAAAAAAAGTGCTCCACAATATATATATATAGTATAATATATTATAATATATATTATAATAATTCTATTTTGACTACTAATTTCGGGTGGGTTTTGGGTGGAACCGCACCTACCGGACCTACCGCATCAAAGACCAGTGCTTATCTCAATGCCCCACAAGTGACGCTGAGAGCTTATGGAGAATAAGTGTGCTTTATAGATTCGTCAATAGAGTAACGAGACATTTAGCTTTGTTTTCCACCAGTAAAATGTACAAACGACACATCAATTCACATCTACAGATGAAAACGAAGCGAATGGACGTACTGCCAGACTCATAGTGTGTATAAATCGAGACGTGAGATCTCTCTCCCCTGCTCTCTCCGTTTCTCAACAGTGACGTCACTTTCAGCTTCACTTTAACAATTTCAATGAGCAAAACACATTTCCCTTTGTTTTCCACCATCAAAATGGACAAACGATGCCTCAAATGACATCTACAGATCAAGACGAAGCGAATGGAAGTACTCCATAGACTCCTAGCATGTCTAGTTTTTCTGTTTGAGCACTATTTACATTTCTGGTCAGCCCAGAAATGTGAGAGATCTCACGTCTCAATTTCCACACACTAGGAGTCTGCGAGTAATTCCATTCGCATCGTCGTCATCTGTAGATGTGATTTGATGTGTCGTTTGTACATTTTGATGGTGGAAAACACAGGTAAATGTGCCGTTCAGAATGTTTATAATAGACTATACAGCTATAAGCTTGAGGCGATCCAGGTCGCTACACGGGTGACAGGGGTTCGAAACTCCTGTCAGACTCTCCATATTATATAGCAGAACAAATACATTTATACAAAAACATTTAAGAAACATTATAAGAACAATCATTGGGAACATTTAAAAACATTATACACATTAATTTCATCATATTAATCATATTAATCATATATCACACAATGGTGTGATGTGAAAAGCCATTGCTACATTTTAAAACTTGTAAACACGCGTTCAGGAGTCTGAAAGTGGTTTCATTAGCTTCGTATTGATTTTTAGATGTGATTTGATGGTTTTTTTTGTCAATTTTGATCGCCAAAACGATAGAGAAATGTCTTTTTACTTTATAGTGGAGTCTATATATGAATCTATATACGAATCCCGCCCTTGGCATCAAATATTGAGTTCCTTTAATTCATTGTTATATGTGACCCAAGTCAATATGGGTGCATATTTAATAGTTATAAAAACTATTATTATTATTATTATTATTTTGGAATTATTAAAAATATTGAGAAGTGGGCTTCCATATTGAGATGTGGGAGTCCTGAAGTGGGAACCCCCCAGGCAAGTGGGCTTCCATATCGAGATGTGGGATCTACAAGTTATAAAAACTATTATTATTATTTTGGAATTATTAATAATATTGAGAAGTGGGCTTCCATATTCTCAATGTATTGACTGTACAGCAGGACCATATGCAAGCCTACTTACTCCATATATCAAAGCCAGTTCGTGCTAAGTTATTGAGGGTACAGCAAGACCATATGCAAGCCCACTTACTCCATATATCAAAGCCAGTTCATGCTAAGTTATTGAGTGTACAGCAGGACCATGTTGACCACCGCATGTTTGTGGAGAACCTGGTGCTAAATCACTTGCAGACGACCTGATTCTGGGTCTGAGTTTCGTACGTAGCAGAGCAGCTCCTTCGCTGCGATCTATTGAAAGTCAGCCCTTGATCCAAGCTTTTGTCGGCCGTGGGCGTGGACCCCACCGACCCCGCACACACCTCAGGGTGCCCAGGGGTAGCCACGCGCAGAGAGTCACCAGCAGAAGCACAGGTGTGCAGAAGCAGCAGCGGGAGCAGAGAGGCACTCTCTGTGGTGCTGAACCCCGGTTCAGGACCACGGAGAGCATGAGGCATGAGGTTCTGGTTCTGGTGGTATATGTAAATAATACCCCATATTGAGTTGATGGGACCCCCGACATCGCCACGTGGTGGTCCGAGGCGGAACAGTGTACGGCAAAGGAATATAGGGCATACATACGGTAATGGGTGCCTAAAATCGGGTCGAGGTCGCGACCCCCGGTAGCGCCGGGACCCCGGCGAGACTTCGCACGGTCCGAAGATTTTACAAACGTGGAGGGGCGTGTGTAAAACGGGAATTAGCGGAGGCTCCGGCTGCAAGTGTCCGACAGCTCCATAATATGGCCCTTCCGGACATCCCAAGAGATCAGTCCAGCTACTTTTGGTAAGAACCATACTGGGGGTCTCAATGCAACAATTGTATCCGAGCCAAAGCACTCATGGAGCGGACACATTCCTCCATGATGTGAAACAGCCGTTTTTTTTCTGAGTCCTCTCAAAAACCGGGTTTCAGATATCATGCGGATTGTAGCTTGAAAAACATGAATGAATTTTTTTTTGACGGAGGAAGGGAGGTCTCGATTCCCCTCTCCCTTGTAAAATGCAACGGGGGAGTGGAAAAGTGTCCGGGGCTTCCGCCCGAAGCGCCGAAGACTTGAGCTTTTTGGAGCCCCTCCTCCGTTGTCACTCCGTCGTTTTTTCGAGAATTTTTTTAAACTTCATCTTTGATTATTTTAAGATATAATTGACCGTTTTCTTTACTTTTTTCTGCTTTCCACGGGTGGGGGTGCATGGCAGGCCGCCTATGAGCTCCCAAATTCGGCCTGAAACCTCCGGGAATTGTGGGCTAAGCTCCATAAACTGACAAAGTCACCCAGAAATGTCACTTTAATAGCCCAAAAATATATAATACAAATACATTTAAATAGTAAAAGGCACAATTGTGCTCCTAATTACCCGGAATTTGATTTATATAGCCCCATGATAGTGAATAAAAATCCTTTTCATGGAAAAAAGTGTTAAAACGCCTGATTAATATGTTTGTAATGCTGGCAGTAGGTTCACTGCAATTTAATTATGTTAACCTGCTTTATTTAGGGATGGATCTCACATCTTCTATTGCGGTCCGGGGGTCAATCTGGTGCACTTCGAGCACAAACTGAATTGATGGATACAGCTCTCAACACTCAGATGAAAGGGAGCTGTATACTTTTCAACGATCAACACATCTTTAGAATATGATCACAACCAATAACAAATCATTTAAACTTGTTTAATCGTATCTAATGTTACCAAGTTAGTATTCTTTCTTTTTATTTATGCATATTTTACTAATCACTCTTTTTAACTGTTTTGTTTTTTTACTGTCCTATAATACAGATGGGAATGATTTCTTACTTTATTTTTTACAACTATATTTAATAGATACATTTCATTTCATTTCATTTCAAACCTTTATTTAACCAGATTGGTCCCATTGAGATCATAGATCTCTTTTTCAAGGGAGACCTGCATAAAGGTGAGACAGAGAGAGTGAGCGAGAGAGAGAGAGACTCTCTCTCTCTCTCGCTCACTCACAGAGGCTGTGTGCTCCTCCATGGCGATGGCGGCTTGCGTTAAAAAAATTAAAAAAACATATTTGTAAAGTGGGGGGGGCACAAACGGGATGTTGTCTTTCGGCCAGTCTATTGTCTATTCGAACTACCAGTGCAATGACAGAATCCAAGTCTTCTGGGAGGTCCAAAGGTATTAACTGGTCTTTAATGTAATCCGAAAGACCAGACAAAAAGGCGTCGAGCAGTGCTGAAGAATTCCAGCCAATATCTGCTGCAAGGATCCTGAACTCAATGGCATAGTCCGATACTCTGCGCTGGCTCTGCTTAATCTGCATCAGTGCTCTGGCTGCCTCCCTTCCAGGAGCCGTGCGATTAAACACCTTGGTGAGAGTGTCTGTAAATACATCCAGAGAATTAGAGGTAGGTGAATCTCTCGCCCATTCTGACGTAGCCCAGGCCGCTGCTCTCCCCTTCAAGGCTCACCATGAAGGACACTTTAGAGTGATCAGTGGGGAACGCAGCAGGGTTATATTTATAATGGAGATCACAATGAACAATGAAAGGGCGACAGTCACCGGAATCTCCGGAGAATCGCTCTGGAGATGCCAGACGAGGTGGTGGAGCATGGAGTGGCACATGGTCAGCCGGAGGAAGTGGTGTGTGAGCAATAGCAGGAGGCTGAGGGGATGAACAGATGAGCTTCCAGGTGAGCGAGGACACGGTGCAGCTGTTCGGCAAGGTGATTCACCTGAGTATTGACGGAGGCTTGAACATTTTACTGGCGGCCGGTCAAGTCCCTCACCCCTAGGTTGATGGCGCCCAGCAGCTCCTCATGGGGGTGTAGTCTCGCTCCTTGAGCTCGCAGAGCTATCTTCATTGTCTCTGAATCTGATGGGTCCATATTTTGGTCAGTTCGTCAGCCCCTCCAAATGTCTGTGCACGTCCCTGTACTTTCGTATTGCAAGCTAAAAACGTCTATTTATCCCAAAGTCACGGCAACATACAATTAGCACAATAAGCGTATAATGTAATAATAAAAATCTGTCTTTCTAATGTTATATAAAAATAGCCTCCACAGCAATCAAACAGTGTTGGGGTCAGCTGTCTCTGCGACACCTCAGCAGCCTCTTCACATGCGTGAACACCTCCTTTAACTTCAGTCCGTACACCACGGGGTTCAGTACAGTGGGTACTAGCATCATCAGGATGGAGGTGATGACGGTGGAGTCAGATTCTCTGTTGCTCTGCAGGCGGCGGAGCAGCAGATCTAAGCAGACGCTGATGGAATAGTTAAAGAAGACGAGCAGGTGAGGAAGACAGGTTTGTAGAGCTTTGCTGCTGAAGCTACGTGAGCACCGCAGACAGACGAAGAGGATCCTAGCGTAGGAGAAGAGCACGAAGGCGGCAGGCAGGAATATGATAACTGCTGTGAACAGCAGAATGTATATTCCACTCAGCTGCGCTTCAGCACCACCGCAGCTCAGGCTCACAATGTTGTAGATGTCGCAGTAGACCCTGTTGAGCTGCGCCCTGCAGAGCGGTAAGCGGCTCGCCAGCAGCGTTGTGACTCCCCCTCCAATGAAGGGCAGCATCCAGCAGAGAAGCAGCATCAGCACCACCTTGGCAGGAGTTACCAGCACAGCGTAGTGCATCGGGTGGCAGATGGACAGGTAGCGGTCAAAGGCCATGGCTGACAACAGCATGAAGCTAGATACACCAAGAGAGGAAACAAAGAAACCCTGGCACAGACACAAAGTCCGGGACACCTGCACCAAGCCGGCGCCGGACAGCAACAGATCAGACAGAAGTTTGGGATAAGTCAGTGTGCTGACTGTGACAGAGTTCAGCAGAACTGATGCCACGAAGGCAAACATGGGCCGGTGAAGAGCTCGCTGCGAACAGATGATATAAATCACCAGAGAGTCACTGAACAACACGAAGAGGTACAGCAACAAAAACACGAAGAATAAGAGCGAGCTGTGGCCAGACAGCGAGGAGAAACCGACCAGCGTCAGGGACGAGGTCACGTTAAACCCTGCTGACGTCATGAGGAGACCCCAACAAACAACACGCTGTGACCTCAGGTCAACAACAACAACAGCAATAAGTCAGAGCTAACCAACCTGTTGACATTATTTATGAAAACATTTAAATAAAGGATATAACATTAGTTATATCACATTGACATATACAGTAGGAAAAATTAAACTGGATTATTTAGAACACACATTTATTTAAAATTCATATTTAAAACGTGTATTCATAGAATATGAATTCACAGTTAATTAATCAGATACTAAAATATCTGCTTTAACATTAATGTATAAGTCAATGATAAATATCTATCATGAATAAAAAACAGGCGAAAGCATCATCGCAATGAACACAAAACATGAGGAGAAGCAGACCTGAATCCACCTGTTAAACAATCATGTTATTACATAACAGTAACATACACACATAATGTCATTACCGACAATTTAAAGGATATTTATATATAATTAATCATGAACACACAGAAACATCCTCACCGGGAACTTAAAGAGAAAAAGACCAGAATCCACCTATTCATCAAGAAGCAGACACATCACAGCGTAAAGAACATTAATACATATGACTTCAAAATAACATTTATAAGTGAAATATTGAACTAAAATCATCACAAGGAACACGAAGGAAGAAGAGAAGCTGACCAGAATGCAGCTGGTGAAACATTAATAACATTATGCATCGACACAGAGAACCATCGAATGTATGTGAACACGAAACACGAGAAACATGAGGAGAAACAGACATGAATCCACCTGTTAAAACAAAAGCATGAGAAAATAACAATTATTAAAGAGTGGTTATATGACATATATGTGATATGAGTCATAAACCTGCAGACAATCATCACAATGAACACAAAACAAGAGGAGAAGCAGACCTGAATCCACCTGTTTAAACAATTAAGTGAATATATATACAACATTAATATTTATAACATTAATTTAAAGAATATTAAAATATAATTCATCATGAAAACAGAGAAACATCATATGAGAAGAAAAATACCAGAATCCACCTATTCATCAAGAAGCAGACACATAACAGCGTAAAGAACATTAATACATATGACTTCAAAATAACATTTATAAGTGAAATATTGAACTAACATCATCACAAGGAACACGAAGGAAGAAGAGAAGCTGACCTGAATCCAGCTGGTGAAACATTAATAACATTATACATCGACACAGTGAACCATCGAATGTATGTGAACACGAAACACGAGAAACATGAGGAGAAACAGACATGAATCCACCTGTTAAAACAAAAGCATGAGAAAATAACAATTATTAAAGAGTGGTTATATGACATATATGTGATATGAGTCATAAACCTGCAGACAATCATCACAATGAACACGAAACAAGAGGAGAAGCAGACCTGAATCCACCTGTTAAACAATTAAGTGAATATATACACAACATTAATATGTATAACATTAATTTAAAGAATATTAAAATATAATTCATCATGAAAACAGAGAAACATCATATGAGAAGAAAAAGACCAGAATCCACCTATTCATCAAGAAGCAGACACATAACAGCATAAAGAACATTAATACATATGACTTCAAAATAACATTTATAAGTGAAATATTGAACTAACATCATCACAAGGAACACGAAGGAAGAAGAGAAGCTGACCAGAATGCAGCTGGTGAAACATTAATATAACATTAATGTAGATATGATGAAGCACGTACAGACAGAGACAGCATCTCAGTGAACGTGAGGAGAAACTGACCTGAGACCAGCTGGTGAAACATTAATATAAAATTAATGTAGATATGATGAAGCACGTACAGACAGAGACAGCATCTCAGTGAACGTGAGGAGAAACTGACCTGAGTCCAGCTGGTGAAACATTAATATAACATTAATGTAGATATGATGAAGCACGTACAGACAGAGACAGCATCTCAGTCAACATGAGGAGAAACTGACCTGAGTCCAGCTGGTGACACATTAATACAACATTAATGTAGATATGATGAAGCACATACAGACATAGGCAGCATCTCAGTGAACATGAGGAGAAGCTGACCTGAGTCCAGCTGGTGAAACATTAATATAACATTAATGTAGATATGATGAAGCACGTACAGACAGAGACAGCATCTCAGTGAAGAAGAGGAGAAACTGACCTGAGTCCAGCTGGTGAAACATTAATACAACATTAATGTAGATATGATGAAGCACGTACAGACAGAGACAGCATCTCAGTGAACATGAAGCTGTGAAGCTGCTTTTATCACCGTCCTTCTTCCTCCGTGGAGCTCATTGTAAATTCATTTAAGGTCATCTGCCAATCACAAATATGTTGTTTGGAATGGCAGGTTCTGAGAAGGCAATGTCAAGTTAATGTAAAACAGACATAATCATCTTAAAATAGTAAATATTGAAAGCGTCCCTTTGAATAATTCAATGCTTTGTTTGATGTTAGTAATATGTTCAGGTGTCAGATACACACGGGGGTTACATTGACCCCGGCTCATAGGACGATGCTCTGACTTCATCACCCGCACATATTTGTCATATGTTTACAAAAAACTACGTATATGTTAAAACTTTTCTCCTTCTTAACATGGACTATATTCAGGGTCGATATGTGTTGACTTCATTTTTTTGCTGCTCCGTGCAAAGAGTCTGCAAACCACCCGTCCTGTAACACGGAGCTGTTTCTTAAACCGTGTGTGTGTGTGTGTGTGTGTGTGTGTGTGTGTGTGTGTGTGTGTGTGTGTGTGTGTGTGTGTGTGGAAGCCCTGACCACCCCGGTGGCCTCAGGAGTCCCCCGGGATAAAAAATCCCTGAAGGCCTCCTTCTTCAGTCGGACGGTACCGACAGGCCCGAAGGGCAGCAGCCTCAGCCATGGCCGAGGCAAAGCAGCGGGTGTGGGAAAAGTTCGGAGAAGACATGGAAAAGGACTTTCAAACTTTCAAACTTTCAAAGTTGTTCTGGAAAACTGTCCGACACCTCAGGAGGGGGAAGCAGGGAACCATCCAAGCTGTGTACAGTAAGGATGGGACGTTGTTGACCTCAACTGATGGAGTGTTAGGGCGTTGGAAGGAACACTTGAGAAACTCCTGAACCCGACAACTCCGCCCTCTATGTTAGAGGCAGAGCTGGAGTATGACGGGGGATCAATACCATTCTCCCGGAGGTCACTGAGGTCATCAAACAACTCCACAGTGGCAAAGCCCTGGGCTTCCCCTTTTCAAAGAGGGGGATCAGAGGGTGTGTCCTAATTACACTCTTCGGAGGTATCTTACGGCGGTAGAACTCCTTCCGATGATGCTGCTGCAGCTGCTGCCGCCCTGAACATGGAGCGGATCTTCAATCCCTCCTTTATTCCAGGCATATTCGCATAGAATCAGTCATCCTCAGTGTTGGTCATGTTTGCGTACACACCCGGACGGTGGCCATAGAGGAGGCTTCAATGGAGGGTTAGATTACATTACATTACATTACATTGCATTTAGCTGACGCTTTTATCCAAAGCGACTTACAATAAGTACATTCGACCAGGAAGACACAACCTTGAAGAAAACAGAATCATAAAGTACATCAGGTTTCAAAGAGCCAATCGTTTCAAGTGCTACTCAACTGGCTGTAGATAAGCCAGACCTTTATTAGTATATAAGTGCTCTGTAAGCAGTTCTTTGTTAGTCATTCTATCGCTCGAAGTGGAGTCGAAAGAGATGAGTTTTCAGTCTGCGCCGGAAGGTGTGTGAGCTTTCTGCGGTCCTGATTTCAATGGGGAGCTCATTCCACCATTTTGGGGCCAGGATAGCAAATCCACATGTTTTAGCTGATGGGAACTTGGGTCCCCCTCGCAGTGAGGGTGCAGCGAGTCGTTTGGCTGATGCAGAGCGTAGAGCACGTGCTGGGGTGTACGGTTTAACCATGTCCTGGATGTAGGAAGGGCCAGATCCATTCGCAGCATGGTACGCAAGTACCAGTGTCTTGAAGTGAATTCTAGCAGTTACCGGAAGCCAGTGGAGGGAGCGGAGGAGCGGCGTGGTGTGGGAACATTTTGGAAGGTTGAAGACCAGACGAGCCGCTGCATTCTGAATGAGCTGCAGAGGTCGGATGGCGCATGCAGGTAGACCAGCCAGGAAGGAGTTGCAGTAGTCTAGTGAGGTGACGAGAGTCTGGACCAGAACCGGCGTCGATTTCTGGGTCAGCTGGGGGCGTATCTTCCTGATGTTGTAGAGCGTGTATCTGCAGCAGCGGGTTGTAGCAGCGATGTTTGCAGTAAACGACAGGTCGTTATCTAGGATCACACCCAGAGTCCTTGCAGTCTGAGTCGGGGAAACAACAGAGGGGCCGATGTTGTTAGTCAGGTCAAGAGTGGGACAATCTTTTCCCGGAAGGAAAAGCACTTCAGTCTTGTCAAGGTTGAGCTTGAGGTGGTGAGCAGACATCCACTGAGAGATGTCAGCTAGACGAGCAGAGATGCGTGCGACGACCTGGGTCTCTGAGCGGGGGAAGGGCAGGACTCATTGGGTGTTGTCAGCGTAGCAGTGGTATGAAAAACCATGCGGGCTAATGACTGATCCGAGCGAGTTTGTGTACAGGGAGAAGAGGAGAGGACCAAGAACAGAGCCCTGAGGGACCCCTGTAGTTAATTGACAAGGGTCGGACTCAGACCCTCTCCAAGTAACCCTGTAGGTGCGGTCTTTGAGGTAGGAGGTGAGGAGGGAAAGTGCAGAGCCTGAAACTCCAAGTTCTTGGAGAGTGCGAAGGAGGATCTGATGGTTCACCGTGTCGAATGCAGCAGACAGGTCCAACAGGACGAGGACAGAGGAGAGGGAGGCTGCTTTAGCAGTGTGCAGTTCCTCAGTGACAGCAAGGAGGGCAGTTTCTGTGGAGTGACCTGCCTTGAAACCAGACTGGTGCGGATCCAGAAGGTTGTTCTGATGGAGATAGCAGGAGAGTTGTTTAAAGACAGCGCGTTCAAGTGATTTAGACAGGAACGGGAGGAGAGAGACAGGCCTGTAGTTTATAACGTCAGACGGGTTGAGAGTGGGTTTCTTTAGGAGAGGGTTTACTCTTGCCTCCTTGAGACTGTTTGGAAAGTGACCAGAAGTTAGAGAAGTGTTGATGAAATGGGTGAGAAACGGTAGAATATCAGGAGCGATAGTCTGAAGGAGGTTAGAAGGGATAGGGTCCAGAGGACAGGTGGTAGGGCGGGCAGAGGTAATGAGGGTAAGAACCTCACTTGGAGAGAGAGGGGAAAAGGAGGTTAGTGTGCCGGTTGAAGGTGGCTCAGGTGATCCGGCGGTGAGTAGAGGTGAGTCAGAAAAAGAAGAGCGAATATCGTCAACCTTTTTTTCAAAGTGGTTAACAAAGTCGCTTGACAGAAGGGAGGAGGGGGAAGGGGCTGTGGGGGGGTCCAAGAGGGTGGAGAAGATGGAAAATAGTTTTTTAGGATTGGAATAGGAAGATTGGATCTTATCTTGAAAGAAAGTGCTTTTTGCCTGAGAGATCCAAGCAGAGAAAGAGGAGAGGAGAGCCTGATAGGTTAGGAGGTCGTCACGGTGTTTGGATTTCCACCATTTCCGCTCTGCTGCCCGAAGGACGGTTCTATTAGCACGCAGTGCGTCATTTAGCCAGGGAGCAGGAGGGGACTGACGAGCCTGCCGAGATGTGAGAGGACAGAGAGAGTCCAGAGAGGATGAGAGAGTAGAGAGGAGAGTTTCCGCAGCAGAGTTAGGAGGCAGGAGTTGGAACGAGTCGGAGGAAGGGAGGGCTGAGAGCACGGAGGAGGCAAAGGTAGAGGGGGAGAGGGAACGGAGGTTACGGCGGACAGGTGCAGGATGCGAAGAGATTAGTTTGTTATGTTTGGAAAGGGGTAAAGAGAATGAAATGAAGAAGTGATCGGAGGTTACAGAGAGGTTAGAAGTAGCGCAGTTCCTTGAGAATATGAGATCAAGGACATTGCCAGCTTTATGAGTCGGTGGGGACGGAGACAGTGAGAAAGCAAAGGTGGTTAACAGAGATGTTAGTTCGTCCATCTTCCCCCGTCTGGAGGTTGAAGTCTCCGAGAAGTACAGCGGGAGGGCCAATTTCAGGGATGTGTGTGAGGAGATTGTCTAATTCCTACAAGAAGTCCCCCAAGGCGCCTGGTGGACGGTAGAGAACAACAATGGTTAGTTGTATAGGATGGGTTACTGTGACGGCATGGAATTCAAAGGTGGAAGGAGTGAAGTTAGGTAGCTTGAAGAGGGAAAAGCTCCATTTGGGAGAGAGCAGGAGACCAGTGCCACCTCCTCTGCCAGTGGGTCTGGGTGTCTGGGAGAAGGAATATGCTGTGGAGAGAGCTGCTGGGGTGGATGTGTTGGATGGAGTAATCCAGGTCTCAGTGAGAGCAAGGAAATCCAGAGACTGCAGGGAGGCGTAGCCAGAGATGAAGTCAGCCTTGGGAACAGCTGACTGGCAGTTCCAGAGGCCGCCTGAAACTAGATGTTGGATCTCAGTGGAGCATGTGGGATAGACGAGAGCGGGCCGGTTATAGCGATTAGGAGATACACGGGGCCAGTGATAATTGCGAGAAGACACATGAACAGGAATGGAGAAAATACACATGATTATAGCATGAGAGGCTAGGAAGCTAAAGAAAATAAAAATAAAACACCAGCGATACTTAGCTCAATCAGAGTAGGATTTGCCTCCTCTTTGCCACCCTCGTGACTCCCGCAGGACTCCAATGTCTTTGTCGGTCTTCGGCTGTCTGACGCTGACGCTGACGCTGACGCTGACGCTCACGAAAGAGCTACCTAAATGGACGCCTGATTGCTGAGTTCTCACAGCTATTAGATAGCCATATAGCAGGTACTGGGTGATTGAGGTCGGATTGCAAGCCATCAGGTCGAGGAGATCAGGGATGCGCTTCTCAGCGGCCGCCTTGACGGCGAGAAGCTCCGCCTGGCTCGGCAGACGATCCAGTTTGTTCCTCTTCACCTTAAACTGGTGGACAGTGACAGACTTTTTCAAGTCGTTCATGTTTGCTTTCACCTCTCTGATGATGTGGGTCATATCAGACTGGGTGAGCCTGCACCCCCGGAGCTTTGACTCAGACAAGTACCCTATTTAGAGAGAATGGACGTCCATTCTCAGGAGACGTCTGACAGTGGGGCGGTTACCCAAAGTGACAGAGCCCCAAATTACGGACTGTAAGCAGGGTCCCACAGGCACACAGGCAGAGATCCAGGGTGATGCACATGGCTTTCTTAACCAGGAATGAGTGTGTGAAAGCTGGGTACAAGTTATGTGAATACAGGGAGAGAGGAGCAGCAGCAGCAGCAGGATGTGACCCAGAGAGCTCCTTCCAGTACCTCGCTCTCCCACCACCCAGAGGACAGGCTGCTTCACAGCACTATGTAACCCAGGAAAGACGCTTGAAACCTGTCCATTTCATCCACATTTGACTCATGAAATGTACAGGAATCTGTCCATTTCATCCATATTTGACTCATGAAATGTACAGCAGAGTCACTGCTGTAAGCAGGGTCCCACAGGCACACAGGCAGAGATCCAGGGTGATGCACATGGGTCAGAAAAAGTCTAAGTTAACTTTTGGAAGAACCAGAAAAAAAAGGGGTGAAAATTGACTAATTGTACCCCAAAATAGTGTCCCTTAAGGCGGATATAGTCCCCTGACAACCCCCGTTACATTCCTCCAGAGTTAGAAAAAGTCTGAGTTAACTTTTGGGAGAACCATAGAAAGGGGCGAAAATGTATCAAATGTATCCCAAAATAGTGGCTCTTAAGGCGGGTAGAGTCCACTGACAACTCTCCTTGCAATCCTCCAGAGTCAGGAAAAACTCTGTTATCTTTTGGGAGAACCAGAGAAAAGGGCTGAAAATGGAGAAATTGTATCCCAAAATAGTGTCTCATAAGGCGGGTAGAGTCCCCTGACAACTCTCCTTACATTCCTCCGATTTCGTGCAGATCGTAGCTTGAAAAACATGAATGCATTTTTTTGACGGATGAGGGGAGGTCTCGATTCCCCTCTGCGTTGTAAGTTGCAACGGGGGAGTGCAAAAGTGTCTGGGGCTTCGGCCCGAAGCGCGGAAGGGTTGGCCCCTTTCTCTGTTGGCACTTTTTTTAAACTTCATTTTTGATTATTTTAAGATATAATTGAACGTTTTCTTTACTTTGTTCTTCCTTCCACGGGTGGAGGCGTATGGCAGGCTGCCTATGAGCTCCCAAATTCGGCCTGGAACCTCCAGGAATTGTGGGCTATAGTGTTAAAACGCCTGATTAATATGTTAATAATGCTGGCAGCAGGTTCACTGCTGTTCGCAGGGTCTCACACTCACAGGCAAAGGCAAAAGGCAAACAGTTTTTTTCACACTTCCAGGAGACAGACCGCGAAAACCACCTCTCTGTGGCCCTTCACAGAGCCCCAAAGGACAGACTAAGCCGCTCCAGCATGTCTTCCTAACATGCGCACTTCCATAACCTCGCACACCGTGAGACCCTGGGACCCCGGACTTAACCACTCCCCCACGGACTAAACCCAGATGTTCACACCCTACAGAACCTCATGCCCCTGGAAACCCTAAAAGGGGGGTGGATTTTGCGGTGCTTTACCGTCCGCCCATCAGCATCCATATTCGGCCTTCTTCACGGCACCCCAACTGTGCTGGAGGTTCAAACTTTAACTGTTTTGTCATATTTCGTCTTTCCACGGGTGGGTGCACCTGGCAAAACTGTGTACCCAAACTCAAGCACTCTCACTCTGACTAAACACATAAGGACATCCGGGTAAGACCTTAGTTCCCCTTAGTGCCCCTGGTACTCCATGTCGTTAAATGAGCTCAGTAATGTACTGCACAACATCACATGGGTATATGAGCTCCGTATTGCCCTGCAATATCACATTTGGTGTATTTCTAAAAAGCTATAAAAATACACCTATCTCTGTCATGTCCTGTAAAATATCATTCTTTGTTTATTTCCATCATTCAGGCAAATACACATATCTTTGTCCGCTCCAGGAGCTTCAAAGTGCAGACTCCTGAGCTCCGTCATGTCCTGCAAAATATCATTCTTCCGACCGCCAAGCACCGGCACGTGGACCCGGGCAGGAGGCCCTCCGATGGCGGGTGAAATGTGCTGATAGCACAGCTGACGGCTGGACACTAGCTGTAGAGGAACACCAGGGCAGGACCAAGCAGTTCCCTCTTTGCAGACAAGCATATGATGTTGTTACGCAGGATCAAACAGGTAGCCTGTGATGAAGTTGGGTCGACCCTATATCATGTGAAGCCACCGAGCCGTGGTCCCCGAGGGAACTGGTGCCCGGAGCAAGGCCAATTGCTGAATGCTGCAGCCGACTAAGGCCGATATGCAACAGTGGAGGATTAGAGAAACTGATGTTTGCCTGGCACTCCGCGTTGAAGTGGGGAGGTGGAACTTCCACCCTGCTGCGGAACCCGTGGTGGGACCCCTGAGTCAGACGGTTCGTCTTGGAAACGCTTCATATCTGTTGGCCCGGAAGGTAAGAGACATGCAGGGTTACCCCCACGCAGCACACCCTCCCGGACATCAGAGTCGAACCCGCAGTTCGGAGGAACCGACAGCCAGAGCACCGGCACGTGGACCGGGGGAGAAGACCCTCCGACGGCGGGTCGCGTTTGCCATTCGATCAGTGAGGTCAGAGGAGAAGAACTCGCAGTTCGGAGGAACAGACCGCCAGAGCACCGGCACGAGGCCAGGCCGGTGGAGGCCCTCTGATGGTGGGTTGCGTTTGCCATTCGATCAATGAGGTGAGAGGAGAAGAACGCAGCAAAAATGGACAACATCCGTTAATATACGGTCGAGTTGGGGGGGGGAACGGCTGGACAATGGCCGTCGGGGGGCACCCAGGAACGGGTAGTGCCCCCGGTAGAAATAAAAAGAAAAAGAACCAGACAAAAGGGGTGAAAATGTAAAAAGGTATCCAAAAATAGTGCATCATAAGGCGGGTAGAGTCCCCTGTCAACTCCCCTTACATTTCTCCAGAGTCAGAAAAAAGTCTGAGTTAACTTTTTGGAGAACCATAAAAAAGGGGTGAAAATGGAAAAAAGTATCTGAAAATAGTGCCTCATAACCCGGGTATAGTCCCCTGACAACTCCCCTTGCATTCGTCCAGAGTCAGAAAAAGTCTGAGTTCATTTTTGGACAACCATAGAAAAGGGGTGAAAATGGAGAAAAATTATCCGAAAATAGTGTCTCATGAGGCGGGTAGAGTCCCCTGACAACTCCCCTTGCATTCGTCCAGAGTCAGAAAAAGTCTGAGTTCATTTTGGGACAACCAGAGAAAAGGGGTGAAAATGGAGAAATTGTATCCGAAAATAGTGTTTCATAATTCCCTGAAAACTCCCCTTGCATTCCTCCAGAGACCAGTTCAAACACTTAAAGTTTGGGAAGCACTCTAGTGCCCGGCCGTCCAATTCTCCCATAGGGATTTAGCAGCGCCGTCCATATATTTGGGCCAAGGGATGGTCCAGCGGATTTGCAGGCCCGTCGCCACTATATTTGAGCCGGAAATAACGTATTTGTGTGCTGCACGTTCTTGGACCCTAGGTGGCGGTGTTCTACTCGGGTTGTACTTGTACTCATGGGGGGGTGGCAGAAAGTCAATAGGAGGCCCGCTTACCATATATTAAACAAATATTAACGTACTGTGTGTACTTATACTTATGGGGGGGGGGTGGCAGAAATGAAATATGGGTCCCAGTTACCAAATATTTTGTAATAGTGTGTGTGCGTACGACAAATATTTTGTAATGGTGTGTGGGGGGGGGTGACAGAAATGAAATATGGGTCCCAGTTACCAAATATTTTGTAATGGTGTGTGGAGGGGGGGCGTACGACAAATATTTTGTAATGGTGTGTGGGGGGGGGTGTACGACAAACCAATTTGGGTCCCACTTTCCAAATATTTGTACCATGTACTTATGGGGGGGGGGTGTCTGGGAATCTGAAGTATGGAAACTTAAACTCACCCATAATTTTTTTCTCAATAACATTTAATATTTCTCACATAATTCTGATTTACGTGAATAGTCTGAGAGGCTAGTGCTGGAGAAGAATGAGAAAATTGAAAAAAAATCCAAAAATGTGCTTGGCACTCCGAGCCTTTGAGAGTGTGTTGTTTAGCTTGTGTGGAATCCGCTTGCAAAATATGGGGACCCTGCGACCTCGGACAAGGTCAAAACCGAGGTCAGAGGTCACATTCGCAATGCCGACAGTACTCTCGACGGCGCAAAGGAAGGTCCGACCGCTTTGAGCTTGCTCTCATTGGAACCGGCTCGAAGAGTACATGCAGATTGATGCCTCCGCTGCTCCTAATGTCAAAGGTTACGGCTTGAATTGTAACAAAGCTCCAAAGGTCAAAGGTCACGCTTTCATGCCGTACGGTGCCCTTTACAGCACAAAGGAAGGTCTGACCGCTTTGAGCTTGATGTCATTTTAACCGTCTCGGAGAGCAGATGCAAATGGATGCCTCTGGTGCAACTAAATGTCAAAGGTTACAGCTTAAAATGTAACAAAACCTTCCGTTCCGGCCTTTTGACTAGCCGCAGTGCTCCGTGACTGTTTAAAGTACTTTGAAAAGGGCTAAAGAGATAATTTTTTCACAGGGGGCCTCTAAATAAGGCCCAGATAAGGATTCTGAAGTATGTAAACTGTAACCCACCCAGAACTTTTTTCAATAAAATGTCAAACTTTGAGCAAAATGCTGTCTGGAGCTTCGCATATGACCGGCTTGTGTTGGCTGATTGGGAAGAAAATTAAAAAAATTGAAAAAATGTGGTTGGCGCTCCGAAACTCCGAGAGTGTGTTGTTGCACTTGTGTGGAACCCGCTTGCAAAATATGGGGACCCTGCGACCTCGGACAAGGTCAAAACCGAGGTCAGAGGTCACATTCGCAATGCCGACAGTACTCTCGACGGCGCAAAGGAAGGTCCGACCGCTTTGAGCTTGCTCTCATTGGAACCGGCTCGAAGAGTACATGCAGATTGATGCCTCCGCTGCTCCTAATGTCAAAGGTTACGGCTTGAATTGTAACAAAGCTCCAAAGGTCAAAGGTCACGCTTTCATGCCGTACGGTGCCCTTTACAGCACAAAGGAAGGTCTGACCGCTTTGAGCTTGATGTCATTTTAACCGTCTCGGAGAGCAGATGCAAATGGATGCCTCTGGTGCGACTAAATGTCAAAGGTTACGGCTTAAAATGTAACAAAACCTTCCGTTCCGGCCTTTTGACTAGCCGCAGTGCTCCGTGACTGTTTAAAGTACTTTGAAAAGGGCTAAAGAGATAATTTTTTCACAGGGGGCTCTAAATAAGGCCCAGATCAGGATTCTGAAGTATGTAAACTTTAACCCACCCAGAACTTTTTTCAATAAAATGTCAAACTTTGAGCAAAATGCTGTCTGGAGCTTCGCATATGACCGGCTTGTGTTGGCTGATTGGGAAGAAAATTAAAAAAATTGAAAAAATGTGGTTGGCGCTCCGAAACTCCAAAAGTGTGTTCTTGCACTTGTGTGGAACCCGCTTGCAAAATATGGGGACCCTGCGACCTCGGACAAGGTCAAAACCGAGGTCAGAGGTCACATTCGCAATGCCGACAGTACTCTCGACGGCGCAAAGGAAGGTCCGACCGCTTTGAGCTTGCTCTCATTGGAACCGGCTCGAAGAGTACATGCAGATTGATGCCTCCGCTGCTCCTAATGTCAAAGGTTACGGCTTGAATTGTAACAAAGCTCCAAAGGTCAAAGGTCAGGCTTTCATGCCGTACGGTGCCCTTTACAGCACAAAGGAAGGTCCGACCGCTTTGAGCTTGATGTCATTTTAACCGTCTCAGAGAGCAGATGCAAATGGATGCCTCTGGTGCAACTAAATGTTAAAGGTTACAGCTTAAAATGTAACAAAACCTTCCGTTAAGGCCTTTTGAGAAGCCGCAGTGCTCCGTGAGTGTTTAAAGTACTTTGAAAAGGGCTAAAGAGATAATTTTGTTCACAGGGGGGCTCTAAATAGGGTCCAGATCAGGAATCTGAAGTATGTAAACTGTAACCCACCCAGAACTTTTTTTCAACCTTGCAATCTCTGAAGACATAGCTCAAAAACATGGTCTGTATAACCATAAGGAGTGGCCTATTTTCCCGCCTCTGGTAATCAACACCAGACCCTAAAAACAAAGACATCTCTATATGCGCCTTCAAAACCCTCACCCACAGGAAAGCAGAAGACCTCTTTCACCTTTTTCCTCCTCTAGTTACAGACAGAGCACAGGCAAGAAGAACTGAGAATCTTAAAATACAAAGAGATATCCTTAAAATATTCTCTAACAAGCGCAGAGTATCGGACTATGCCATTGAGTTCAGGACCCTTGCAGCAGATGGCTGGAATTCTTCAGTACTGCTCGACACCTTTTTGTCTGGTCTTTCGGATTCCATTAAAGACCAGTTAATACCTTTGGACCTCCCAGAAGACTTGGATTCTGTCATTGCACTGGCAGTTCGAATAGACAAGAGACTGGCCGAAAGACAAAAACAAAGGTTCAAGAATGTGGCACGTCTGCCTCTACACCAAGGGGACACACCAAGCCATCATCCGGCCTGGAGACCTCCTGCCGATCCTGAATGCGTCTTCGGCACATTCACTGGCTCCCAGCCCACTACAGGATCCAGTTTAAGGTTCTGCTCCTCACTTACAAAGCCCTGAATGGACAAAGCCCAAAATACCTCTGTGACCTCATCCGTACCCAGACATCTACCCGCTCTCTCCATTCCAGCCACGCTCCTCGTCTTTACATCCCCCGAACACGTCTCCGAACAATGGGAGACCGAGCCTTCTGCTCATGTGTATCAGTGTCCTTTGTTGTGAAGCGCCTCGACATTTGTCTTGGCAGATGAGAAGCACTATATAAAATACATTTATTATGATTAAATGTATTATGTGTGGGAAACTCTGCTATCTTACCAGTTCTTATGCAACTCGCAAATATCTCTCTCTCTCTCTCTCTTCGCTATCTCTCTCTCTCAATTGCGTTCGGGCGCAAATGCGCATTTTTTCAAATGCGCATTTTTTCAAATGATCCGTTGCTCCTTTTTTGGCGGGGGGTGCGCATGCGCACCTGCGCACCAGTTATGTGCAGCCCTGGTTATATTAATGTTTCACCAGCTGGATTCAGGTCAGTTTCTCCTCATGTTTCGTGTTCCTTGTTCTAATGTTAGTTTAATATTTCAACATATTTATTGCACTTGACGTACACACACGCATGGCGTAATTTCCACTGGGGAAAGGGGGGACATGTCAAAATCCCGTTTGTGCCCCCCCCACTTTGCAAATATGTTTATTTTATTTTGTTAACGCAAGCCGTCATCGCCATGGAGGAGCACACAGCCTCTGTGAGTGAGCGAGAAAGAGAAAGAGAGAGTCTCTCTCTCTCTCTCTCTCTCTCTCTCTCTCTCTGTCTCACCTTTATCTATTAAATATAGTTGTAAAAAATAAAGTAAGAAATCATTCCAATGTGTATTATAGGACAGTAAAAAAACAAAACAGTTAAAAAGAGTGGTTAGTAAAATATGCATAAATAAAAAGAAAGAATACTAACTTGGTAACATTCGATACGATTAAACAAGTTTAAATGATTTGTTATTGGTTGTGATCATATTCTAAAGATGTGTTGATCATTGAAAAGTATACAGCTCCCTTTCATCTGAGTGTTGAGAGCTGTATCCATCAATTCATTTTGTGCTCGAAGTGCACCAGATTGACCCCCGGACCCCAATAGAGGATGTGAGATCCATCCCTAAATAAAGCAGGTTAACATAATTAAATTGCAGTGAACCTACTGCCAGCATTACAAACATATTAATCAGGCGTTTTAACACTTTTTTCCATGAAAATGATTTTTATTCACTGTCATGGGACTATATAAATCAAATTCCGGGTAATTAGGAGCACAATTGTACCTTTTACTATTTAAATGTATTTGTATTATATATTTTTTTGGGCTATTAAAGTGACATTTCTGGGTGACTTTGTCAGTTTATGGAGCTTAGCCCACAATTCCCGGAGGTTTCAGGCCGAATTTGGGAGCTCATAGGCGGCCTGCCATGCGCCCCCACCTGTGGAAAGCAGAAAAAAGTAAAGAAAACGGTCAATTATATCTTAAACTAATCAAAAATGAAGTTTAAAAAAATTCTCGAAAAAACGACGGAGTGCCAACGGAGGAGGGGCTCCAAAAAGCTCAATTCTTCTGCGCTTCGGGCCGAAGCCCCGGACGCTTTTCCACTCCCCCGTTGCATTTTACAACGGAGAGCGGAATCCAGACCTCCCTTCCTCCGTCAAAAAAATCATGTTTTTCAAGCTACGATATCTGAAACCCGGTTTTTGAGAGGACACAGAAAAAAACCGGCTGTTTCACATCATGGAGGAATGTGTCCGCTCCATGAGTGCTTTGGCTCGGATACAATTGTTGCATGGAGACCCCCAGTATGGTTCTTACCAAACTTTAAGTTTTTGAACTGGTCTCTGGAGGAATGCAAGGGGAGTTGTCAGGGAATTATGAGACACTATTTTCGGATACAATTTCTCCATTTTCACCCCTTTTCTCTGGTTCTCCCAAAATGAAATCAGACTATTTCTGACTCTGGACGATAGCAAGGGGAGTTGTCAGGGGACTCTACCCGCCTCATGATACACTATTTTCGGATACTTTGTCTCCATTTTCACCCCTTTTCTATGGTTGTCCAAAAATGAACTCAGACTTTTTCTGACTCTGGACGAATGCAAGGAGAGTTGTCAGGGGACTCTACCCGCCTTAAAGGAATGGTATGCTCATGACACTCATTTTTAAATAATTATCATCCGATAAAACAGACCAGTCTCTGCCAGTGTCTCTTTTTTTTTAATCCGACGACATTATCAGTGATTTTAAACTGATTATATACCGAAATAACATCAACACTGTGGGCGCCGCCATTTTCCGGACGTGACGTCAACCATGCGTTTGGTTTTCGAAGACACGTTGATCTCCATGTTATTTACTGTAGTTTCTCTCTTCAAATATGCCTCACTGTATCGCGAAATATTGCCACAATTCTAATAGGAACAATCCACGGAATGCTCGGTTCCATCTGTTGCCAAAAGGTAAGCGTAAGAAGTACATTCGGAGGCAGTGGCTAGCGAAATGTGGCCGGCCCGAACCGAGAGATTTACAGGCTCATGTAGGCAGCGAACATTTCAAATTTCCGGACGACTACTCTGAGAGTATGATAACACATAACATGGGATTTATGGAACAACCATTACTCAATGGAGATGCAGTACCATCGGTCTTTCTGGTGTCATCACCGACCAGGACACCAGTTCGGCCCGTTGAGAAATCGCCCTCTGCAAGTGTGAAGCGACGGAGGAGCAGAAGTAGTGCTCGGAGTAAGAATAAGGTATGTTATAGCGCATTTCCATTGCAGCGGCTAGCCCCGTTTTAACGTCCTTTAGCGTCCAGGCCAGGACAGTTTTTGGTGGCCTTTCCATATAGCGTAGTACCGGCTAGTGTGTATTTCCCCCCAGTTTTTTCCGGCCCCATAAAATCGTGATTCTATGGCCAGGGACAACGAAGCTGAGTATGCTAAACTAGAGAGGGAATCGCTAGCAAGGGTGGTACTACACGCATACATATAGTATCTTATATCATCTTCCTATTATACACACAAGCATTTCCAAACATTTGGACTACCTATGTTGCAAATGTATTATCTTTTCAATTTACACACGGCATCTATTGCACGTCTGTCCGTCCTGGGAGAGGGATCCCTCCTCTGTTGCTCTCCCTGAGGTTTCTCCCATGATCCCTTTAAACTGTGGGTTTTCTCCGGAAGTTTTTCCTTGTACGATGTGAGGGTCTGAGGACAGAGGGTCTGAGGACAGAGGGTCTAAGGACAGAGGGTCTAAGGACAGAGGGTCTGATGACAGAGGGTCTAAGGACAGAGGGTCTGAGGACAGAGGGTCTAAGGACAGAGGGTGTCGTATTGTCATACTGATATGTATGGCTGAATTCCCCCATCCAATCTCTTCACATTGGTCAAAACTTCTTCCTCGTCTGACCAGTCCGAACTCAAATACTCCGCCATGTTTCCGTGTGTTGACAAAGTGAACGCATGGATGACGTCACGACCATCACGTGACTACTGAAAATGGCAAAAATGGCGGCGGCCAGACGGAATATACAGGTTTTGATCAAAAAGAGCTATAAAATCATTATTTACCGGGGAATATCGCAGGTTTCTTCAGGGTATGATTTAAACATAATGTTTCACTAAATACTGAAGTTTGGAATAATTATCTAATGAGTGGACCATTCCTTTAAGAGACACTATTTTGGGATACAATTTCTCCATTTTCAGCCCTTTTCTCTGGTTCTCCCAAAAGATAACAGAGTTTTTCCTGACTCTGGAGGAATGCAAGGAGAGTTGTCAGGGGACTCTACCCGCCTTAAGAGACACTATTTTGGGATACATTTGATACATTTTCACCCCTTTATATGGTTCTCCCAAAAGTTAACTTAGACTTTTTCTGACCCATGTGCATCACCCTGGATCTCTGCCTGTGTGCCTGTGGGACCCTGCTTACAGCAGTGACTCTGCTGTACATTTCATGAGTCAAATATGGATGAAATGGACAGGTTTCAAGTGTCTTTCCTGGCTTACATAGTGCTGTGAAGCAGCCTGTCCTCTGGGTGGTGGGAGAGCGAGGTGCTGGAAGGAGCTCTCTGGGTCACATCCAGCTGCAGCTGCTGCTCCTCTCTCCCTGTATTCATATAACTTCTACCCAGCTTTCACACACTCATTCCTGGTTAAGAAAGCCATGTGCATCACCCTGGATCTCTGCCTGTGTGCCTGTGGGACCCTGCTTACAGTCCGTAGTTTGGGGCTCTGTCACTTTGGGTAACCGCACCACTGTCAGACGTCTCCTGAGAATGGACGTCCATTCTCTCTAAATAGGGTACTTGTCTGAGTCAAAGCTCCGGGGGTGCAGGCTCACCCAGTCTGATATGACCCACATCATCATAGAGGTGAAAAAAAACTTGAACGCCTTGAAAAAGTCTGTCACTGTCCACCAGTTTAAGGTGAAGAGGAACAAGCTGGATCGTCTGCCGAGCCAGGCGGAGCTTCTCGCCGCCAAGGCGGCCGCTGAGAAGCGCATCCCTGATCTCCTTGACCTGATGGCTTGCAATCCGACCTCAATCACCCAGTACCTGCTATATGGCCATCTAACCCTCCATTGAAGCCTCCTCTATGGCCGCCGTCCGGGTGTGTACGCAAACATGACCAACACTGAGGATGACAGATTCTACGCGAATACGCCTGGAATAAAGGAGGGATTGAAGATCCGCTCCATGTTCAGGGCGGCAGCAACTGCAGCAGCATCATCGGAAGGACTTCTACCGCCGTAAGATACCTCCATATAGTGTAATTAGGACACGCCCTCTGATCCCCCTTTTTGAAAAGGGGGACCACCACCCCGGTCTGCCACTCCTTCTGTACTGTTTCCAAATTCCACGAAACGTTGATGAGACGTGTCAACCATGACAGTCCCTCAACACACAGAGCCTTCAGCATTTCTGGGCGGATCTCATCCACCCCCGGGGCTTTGCCACTGTGGAGTTGTTTGACGACCTCAGTGACCTCCGGGAGAATGGTGTTGATCCCCCGTCATACTCCAGCTCTGCCTCTAACATAGAGGGCGGAGTTGTCGGGTTCAGGAGTTCCTCAAGTGTTCCTTCCAACGCCCTAACACTCCATCAGTTGAGGTCAACAACGTCCCATCCTTACTGTACACAGCTTGGATGGTTCCCTGCTTCCCCCTCCTGAGGGGTCGGATAGTTTTCCAGAACAACTTTGGTGCCGCCCGAAAGTCCTTTTCCATGTGTTCTCCGAACTTTTCCCACACCCGCTGCTTTGCCTCGGCCACGGCTGAGGCTGATGCCCTTCTGGCCTGTCGGTACCTTGCAACTGCCTCGGGAGTCCCCCGGGATAACATATCCCTGAAGGCCTCCTTCTTCAGTCGGACGGCTTCCCTGACCACCGGTGTCCACCAGGAGGTTCAAGGGTTACCGCCCCTTGAGGCACCTAAGACCTTGAGACCACAGCCCCCCCCCCACACACACACACACACACACACACACACACACACACACACACACACACACACACACACACACACACACACACACACACACACACACACACACACACACACACACACACACACACACACACACACACACACACACACACACACATAAGGTTTAAGAAACAGATCCGTGTTACAGGACGGGTGGTTTGCAGACTCTTTGCACGGAGCAGCAAAAAAATGAAGTCAACACATATCGACCCTGAATATAGTCTATGTTAAGAAGGAGAAAAGTTTTAACATATATGTAGTTTTTTGTAAACATATGACAAATATGTGAGGGTGATGAAGTCAGAGCATCGTCCTATGAGCCGGGGCCCAATGTAACCCCTGCGTGTATCTGACACCTGAACATATTACTAACATCAAACAAAGCACTGAATTAATCAAAGGAACGCTTTCAATATTTACTATTTTAAGATGATTATGTCTGTTTTACATTAACTTGACATTACCTTCTCAGGACCTCCCATTCCAAACAACATATTTGTGATTGGCAGATGACCTTTAATGAATTTACAATGAGCTCCACGGAGGAAGAAGGACGCTGATAAAAGCAGCTTCACAGCTTCATGTTCACTGAGATGCTGCCTCTGTCTGTACGTGCTTCATCATATCTACATTAATGTTATATTAATGTCTCACTAGCTGGACTCAGGTCAGTTTCTCCTCATGTTCACTGAGATGCTGTCTCTGTCTGTACCTGCTTCATCATATCTACATTAATGTTGTATTAATGTTTCACCAGCTGGATTCAGGTCAGTTTCTCCTCATGTTCACTGAGATGCTGTCTCTGTCTGTACCTGCTTCATCATATCTACATTAATGTTGTATTAATGTTTCACCAGCTGGATTCAGGTCAGTTTCTCCTCATGTTCACTGAGATGCTGTCTCTGTCTGTACCTGCTTCATCATATCTACATTAATGTTGTATTAATGTTTCACCAGCTGGATTCAGGTCAGTTTCTCCTCATGTTCACTGAGATGCTGTCTCTGTCTGTACGTGCTTCATCATATCTACATTAATGTTGTATTAATGTTTCACCAGCTGGATTCAGGTCAGTTTCTCCTCATGTTCACTGAGATGCTGTCTCTGTCTGTACGTGCTTCATCATATCTACATTAATGTTGTATTAATGTTTCACCAGCTGGATTCAGGTCAGTTTCTCCTCATGTTCACTGAGATGCTGTCTCTGTCTGTACGTGCTTCATCATATCTACGTTAATGTTGTATTAATGTTTCACCAGCTGGACTCAGGTCTGCTTCTCCTCATGTTTACTGAGATTATGTTTCTCTGTTTTCATGATTGATCATATATTAACATTCTTCAAATGAATGTTATAAATATTAATGTTAATGATGGTTCACTGTGTTGATGCATAATGTTATTAATGTTTCACCGGCTGCATTCAGGTCAGCTTCTCTTCTTCCTTCGTGTTCCTTGTGATGATGTTAGTTCAATATTTCACTTATTAATGTTATTTTGAAGTCATATGTATTAATGTTCTTCACACTGTGATGTGTCTGCTTCTTGATGAATAGGTGGATTCTGGTCAGTTTCTCTTTAAGTTCCCTGTGATGATGTTTCTGTGTGTTCATGATTAATTATATATATATATCCTTTAAATTGTCGTTAATGACATTATTGTGTGTGTATGTTACTGTTATGTAATAACATGATTGTTTAACAGGTGGATTCAGGTCTGCTTCTCCTCATGTTTCGTGTTCATTGCGATGATGCTTTCGCCTGTTTCTGATTCATGATAGATATTTATCATTGACTTATACATTAATGTTATAGCAGATATTTTAGTATCTGATTAATTAACTGTGAATTCATATTCTATGAATACACGTTTTAAATATGAATGTTAAATAAATGTGTGTTCTAAATATTCCAGTTTCATTTTTCCTACTGTATATGTCAATGTGATATAAACTAATGTTATATCCTTTGTTTAAATGTTTTCATAAATAATGTCAACAGGTTGGTTAGCTCTGACTTATTGCTGTTGTTGTTGTTGACCTGAGGTCACAGCGTGTTGTTTGTTGGGGTCTCCTCATGACGTCAGCAGGGTTTAACGTGACCTCGTCCCTGACGCTGGTCGGTTTCTCCTCGCTGTCTGGCCACAGCTCGCTCTTATTCTTCGTGTTTTTGTTGCTGTACCTCTTCGTGTTGTTCAGTGACTCTCTGGTGATTTATATCATCTGTTCGCAGCGAGCTCTTCACCGGCCCATGTTTGCCTTCGTGGCATCAGTTCTGCTGAACTCTCTCATAGTCAGTACCGTGTTTTATCCCAAACTTCTGTCAGACCTGTTGCTGTCCGGCGCCGGCTTGGTGCAGGTGTCCCGGACTTTGTGTCTGTGCCAGGGTTTCTTTGTTTCCTCTCTTGGTGGATCTAGTTACATGCTGTTGTCGGCCATGGCCTTTGACCGCTACCTGTCCATCTGCCACCCGATGCACTACGCTGTGCTGGTAACTCCTGCCAAGGTGGTGCTGATGCTGCTTCTCTGCTGGATGCTGCCTGTTATTCTAGTGGGAGTCTCAACGCTGCTGGCGAGCCGCTTACCGCTCTGCAGGGCGCAGCTCAACAGGGTCTACTGCATTATCTACAGCATTGTGAGCCTGAGCTGCGGTGGTGCTGAAGCGCAGCTGAGTGGAATATTTGGTCAGCTGATCAGAGCAGTTATCATATTCCTGCCTACCGCCTTCGTGCTCTACTCCTACGCTAGGATCCTCTTCATCTGTCTGCGGCGCTCACGTAGCTTCAGCAGCAAAGCTCTACAAACCTGTCTTCCTCACCTGCTCGTCTTCTTTAACAATTCCATCAGCGTCTGCTTAGATCTGCTGCTCCGCCGCCTGCAGAGCAACAGAGAATCTGACTCCACCGTCATCACCTCCATCCTGATGATGCTAGTACCCACTGTACTGAACCCCGTGGTGTACGGACTGAAGTTAAAGGTGGTGTTCACGCATGTGAAGAGGCTGCTGAGGTGTCGCAGAGACAGCTGACCCCAACACTGTTTGATTGCTATGGAAGCTATTTTTATATAACATTAGAAAGACAGATTCTTATTATTACATTATACGCTTATTGTGCTCATGTTATGTTGCTGTGACTTTGGGATAAATAGACGTTTTTAGCTTGCAATACGAAAGTAGCAAGATCAGGTGAGACACTGGAAGAATAGAAAGAGGCAGTCAGAACAGGACATCGCTCCGGCCTTGAGCTTCGGGTGAGCTCCACTCCCACGCACAGCTAGGAAGCAGCGTAAATGGAGGATTCCACTATCTGTCAGCAAAGCAGCTTTAGCGAAAACAAATGACGTATGATGGCGACAGAGTAGGGAGGGACTTCCACAGGCCGGCTGAATGCTGATTGGAGGATCGTGTTGCCAAGAGACTTTTTTCTAAGTCTGTGCACCTACAAAGAGAACCAAGTCTAAACCACGGTATCTCTTCAGCTAGTCTTGACCAATCATAAATGTACGAGCAACGCCCTGTGTGATCAAATGTATTGACGCACGAGTTTCGTGACTCTTTCCGGAAATAGACAGACAGATTACAGCCTTTTCTGCCTGTGATTTCTGTGACCGGACGGAGTCCTTGGCCAAGTGAAAATATATATGTTGCTCTCTTATAATAAATAGTTAAACTTAGAAGTTGTTTTGTCTTTCCTGGAATTTTGAACACAACAGCGCCTCAGTCCCGCTGTATTCCCCTCTATTGCCCCTTTCACACCAACGCATTTTCAGCTCCGGCTCTGAGCTGAAAAGTGCCAGTTTTTCCTGTTCACACCGCAGCGGCGCCGCCTCTTAGCTCCGGAATCCGGTTCATTTCCAGCTCCAAAAAGTTGTCGGCCTAGAGGCAAGAGCTTCGGAGCTAAGAGGTGGCGTCGCTTACGTCTCCCTTACGTTGAGGCGTGCAGGAAACTAAACCCACCTCCCCTGAACATGGGTCGACTGTCAGCCTGCCTACAAGCAGTAGTGCTTATAAACACACTTTATAAAGTCAGGCAACATTAACCAGGCTTCGTGTGATTCTGTTTATTTGTACCTTACTTTGACCATCCGTTCACTGTTATTGATCATTGTGGAGAGCAGGCAGACGTTTTGTATTATAGCAGCTATCGGATGGAATCAATACATGGGCTGCACAGGTTGTCGTGTCCGACTATCACAAGTAGAATCATAATAAAAATACGCCGGTAAAATGTGTCTGTAGAAAACGGTTTATGCCACAATAGGATAGCAATAGCAAGTAGTCAGTTTAGCTTGGTTGCTATGCTAACATCACCCGTTTTATACCAGAGAAACTTTCATAACAGCGTTGTGATACCAAACAGCGTCAATTCAGACTGACACACATTCACTTAGGCTAAGGGGAACTGGGGATATGCATCAGCTGCTTGTGTGAGTCGGACAGTGAATACTTTAGAGCGGCCGCTGCAGTGTGAGCTAACCGGGAGCTAACGGGATGATAAACTCCCGTGGAAAAGCAGCCAGCACTGCAGCGGTCGCTAAATGCTGCAGAAACACATTAATAAACAATGAACCACGACACTCTGGAGAAAAGCATAAAGTTGGAGAAGTCGTTATTTAATTTAATCTGGCTTCGTGTGATTAAAAGCAACACGATCATCTACCCGACGCAGTTCCCCGTTGTTGTGAGCGCCGTAACGCCGTTGGGGAGCAAATCAGCGATGGTGACGTCATGACGCAGCAGCGGCAGCATCAGTCGGACTCTGGGCGGTGTGAACAGAGCGGGAGCAGAAAAGGGAAACCGGAGCTGAACCAGAAAAGCTCTAGCTCGGAGCTAGAAAGGGAAAAGCGCTGGTGTGAAAGCCGCATAAGAGCTGATAAGCCATCCAATGTGAAGTTGGAGCTAAACTGGTTGGATTCTGACAGCCAGAACAGAGCAAGGGGACATTTTCCATGATTACGTTTAGACCCTGACTCTGAGGAGATTCTGTCCATACTAAAAAATGGCTTTTATGTTATTTATTCCATTAGAAATGTGTTTCACGTCTCCAGATAATCCATAAGAAATACTTTACATTTTTAAAAATGGGTTAACAGAAAAAAAAATTAAAGATAGGTTTCTTACATTATTCAAATGTATGAATGTATTTGTGCTCTGACATGTGACACAGTAAAGTTGGTGTATAATGAGCTCCATGGAGGACGAAAGTTGGTGATAAAAGCAGCATCACAGCTTCATGTTCACTGAGATGCTGTCTCTGTCTGTACATGCTTCATTATAATCTATATTAATGTTATAACCAGGGGTGCACATCACTTTTTTGCCCTGGATCTGGCACAACATGTACATGGGTCCACCCACAATCATGGTCACAGACTTGACCTCATCATCAACAGAAACATACCTGCATCAGACCTAAACATCTCTGATCTTGGAGTGTCTGACCATAAGGCTACCTCCCTAACGCTGACAATCCCATCCTCCAACCAGCCACCCCCAACTGAGAGAGTCATAAAGTACCGAAACATCCATAATCTGGACATTCCACTTTTTCTCAAATCCATAACATCAAACCTTTCAACTGATCTCCGTTCGTTTTCCGCCGACCACATGATTGAGCTCTACAACGACACCATGACCACCACGCTCAACATCCTGGCTCCGGAAAAAAGGAGGAAAGCTACTTTCCAACGGTCCTCCCCCTGGTTCACGGTGACCTCCGCCGCATGAAAACCTGCGGTCGTCAGTTGGAGAGACTATGGTAGAAGCAGGCTCTCGCCGTCCACCTACTGGCCTTCAGAGAACACCAAAGTGCCTATGCTACTGCTCTAAAAAACGCTCGCTCTGCATACTACTCGTCAATAATAGACAACAGCAAAAACAATTCTAGAACCTTATTCTCCACTATCAACCGCCTTCTCAACTCCACCAACACAGGCCCCCCAGCTGCCTCTCCAGAACTCTGCAATAACTTCTCTGTGTTGTGACTCGACAGATATGTTAGGTTTAGTTAGGTTTTACTCTAGTTTTGTGTTTTGATCTTGTCACTTCCTGTTTTTATTTTGAAAGTAATCTTTCCTGTCATTCCAGATCCCACATTTCCTGCCTTCGTGTGTTTCCCGCCCGTGAGATTGCTTGGCCCTGCCCTGATTGTTTTCACCTATATATAGCCCTGATGTTTCTTTGTTCCTTTGTCAGTTCGTTATGTTTCATGTTTTGAGCACCTAGGCCTTTTGACTCCTGATACCTACCTTGCGATTTAGACCTTTTGCCAAGTGAGTTTTTGCGTTGCTGTACAACTTAGTTATATTTCACACAGGCTCCGCCCTCTACTGGACTCTATGGGTACTACTCTCTATCATGCTGTGCGTGCTTTCACCTACTGAGTTAACTAACTCTTTGTCAGCTCGTCTGAAGAGAAAAAGGATAGGGGCGGCGGGTGTAGCCGCCTTTATATACTGTGGGCCTGCGCGCGCATTCAGGTAGGCTCGCCCCGATTGAACGGCTACGTTTACGTAAACTCAGTTGGCTGTTTAACTATTTTCTATTTTTTTGAAAGTACGATTTAGTTTTTGTTATTAAAGAACATTCTATTTTTGGACAACTGTCTCCGAGTCCTGCTTTTGGGTCCTGCGTCCTGTGTCTCGGTTCATAAGAGTACGAACTGACCAAAATATGGACCCATCGGATTCAGAGACAGTGAAGATAGCTCTGCGAGCTCAAGGAGCGAGACTACACCCCCATGAGGAGCTGCTGGGCGCCATCAACCTAGGGGTGAGGGACTTGACCGGCCGTCAGTAAAATGTTCAAGCCTCCGTCAATACTCAGGTGAATCACCTTGCCGAACAGCTGCACCATGTCCTCGCTCACCTGGAAGCTCACCTGTTCATCCCCTCAGCCTCCTGCTATTGCTCACACACCACTTCCTCCAGCTGATCGTGTGCCACTCCATGCTCCACCGCCTCGTCTGGCATCTCCAGAGCGATTCTCCGGAGATTCCGGTGACTGTCGCCCTTTCATTGTTCATTGTGATCTCCATTATAAATAGAACCCTGCTGCGTTCCCCACTGATCACTCTAAAGTGTCCTTCATGGTGAGCCACTTAACGGGGAGAGCAGCGGCCTGGGCTACGTCCGAATGGGCGAGAGATTCACCTACCTGTAATTCTCTGGATGTATTTACAGACACTCTCACCAAGGTGTTTAATCGCACGGCTCCTGGAAGGGAGGCAGCCAGAGCACTGATGCAGATTAAGCAGAGTCAGCGCAGAGTATCGGACTGTGCCATTGAGTTCAGGACCCTTGCAGCAGATAGTGGCTGGAATTCTTCAGCACTGCTCGACGCCTTTTTGTCTGGTCTTTCGGATTCCATTAAAGACCAGTTAATACATTTGGACCTCCCAGAAGACTTGGATTCTGTCATTGCACTGGCAGTTTGAATAGACAATAGACTGGCCGAAAGACAAAAACAAAGATTCAAGAATGTGGCACGTCTGCCTCTACACCAAGGGGACACACCAAGCCATCATCCGGCCTGGAGACCTCCTGCCGATACTCCTCCTGAGAGAAGAGTGCTCCCTAGTGTCTCAGAGGAGCCCATGCAGTTGGGTCGGGCAAAGTTGACTCCGGAGGAACGTCTTCGGCGCATTCAGGAGGGCAGGTGTTTTTACTGTGGGGAGCAGGGGGACCTCCTGGCTTCTTGTACAGCAAGAGATCAGGCTCATCAGGGACGAGGAGGACCCTGGTGAGCCGACTGTCATCTGAATTCCCCAATCTGTCTTTCCAAGCCCATATCAAACACATCACAAACACCTCCTTCTTTCACCTGAAAGACATTTCCCGACTGAAGGTCTACAACACCGGCCTTAAGACCCTCTTCTTTTGGCAGGCCTTCCAATAAACTTTGAGCATGGTACACCTGGAGGATTGCCATTTTTATCGCTATATCCGATTTTTTATTTGAATTATTATTATTATTTGTTTAATCCCTCAAAGTGTATCAGTGTCCTTTGTTGTGAAGCGCCTCGAGATTTGTCTTGGCAGATGAGAAGCACTATATAAAATACATTTATTATGATTAAATGTATTATGTGTGGGAAACTCTGCTATCTTACCAGTTCTTATGCAACTCGCAAATATCTCTCTCTCTCTCTCCGCTACCTCTCTCTCTCTCTCTCAATTAAGTTTGGGCGCAAATGCGCGTTTTTTCAAATGATCCGTTGCTCCTTTTTTGGCGGGGGGTGCGCATGCGCACCTGCGCACCAGTTATGTTTAGCCCTGGTTATATTAATGTTTCACCAGCTGGATTCAGGTCAGTTTCTCCTCATGTTTCGTGTTCCTTGTTCTAATGTTATTTTAATATTTCAACATATTTATTGCACTTGACGTACACACACGCATGGCGTAATTTCCACTGGGGACAGGGGGGACATGTCCCCCCCCACTTTTCAAAATCCCGTTTGTGCCCCCCCCACTTTACAAATATGTTTATTTAATTTTTTTAACACAAGCCGTCATCGCCATGGAGGAGCACACAGCCTCACTCGCTCACTCTCTCTGTCTCACCTTTATCTATTAAATATAGTTGTAAAAAATAAAATAAGAAATCATTCCAATGTGTATTATAGGACTGTAAAAAAACAAAACAGTTAAAAAGAGTGATTAGTAAAATATGCATAAATACAAAGAAAGAATACTAACTTGGTAACATTAGATACGATTAAACAAGTTTAAATGATTTGTTATTGGTTGCGATCATATTCTAAATATGTGTTGATCATTGAAAAGTATACAGCTCCCTTTCATCTGAGTGTTGAGAGCTGTATCCATCAATTCATTTTGTGCTCGAAGTGCACCAGATTGACCCTTATAGAGGATGTGAGATCCATCCCTAAATAAAGCAGGTTAACATAATTAAATTGCAGTGAACCTACTGCCAGCATTACAAACATATTAATCAGGCGTTTTAACACTTTTTTCCATGAAAATGATTTTTATTCACTATCATGGGGCTATATAAATCAAATTCCGGGTAATTAGGAGCACAATTGTGCCTTTTACTATTTAAATGTATTTGTATTATATATTTTTGGGCTATTAAAGTGACATTTTGTCAGTTTATGGAGCTTAGCCCACAATTCCCGGAGGTTTCAGGCCGAATTTGGGAGCTCATAGGCGGCCTGCCATGCACCCCCACCCGTGGAAAGCAGAAAAAAGTAAAGAAAACGGTCAATTATATCTTAAAATAATAAAAAATGAAGTTAAAAAAATTCTCGAAAAAACTACGGAGTGCCAACGGAGGAGGGGCTCCAAAAAGCTCAAGTCTTCGGCGCTTCGGGCGGAAGCCCCGGACACTTTTCCACTCACCCGTTGCATTTTACAAGGGAGAGGGGAATCGAGACCTTCCTCCGTCAAAAAAATGCATTCATGTTTTTCAAGCTACAATCCGCATGATATCTGAAACCCGGTTTTTGAGAAGACTCCGAAAAAAACCGGCTGTTTCACATCATGGAGGAATGTGCATAATAATATTAATAGTTGTTATAACTTGTAGATCCCACATCTCAATATGGAAGCCCACTTGCCTGGGGGGTTCCCACTTCATGACTCCCACATCTCAATATGGAAGCCCACTTCTCAATATTATTAATAATTCCAAAATAATAATAATAATTATAGTTTTTATAACTATTAAATATGCACCCATATTGGCTTGGGTCACATATAACAATGAATTCAAGGAACTCAATATTTGATGCCAAGGGCGGGATTCGTAAAAGCTTATTGAACAAAAGTATCATATATAGACTCCACTATAAAGTAAAAAGACATTTCTCTATCGTTTTGGCGATCAAAATTGACAAAAAAAAACACATCAAATCACATCTACAAATCAATATGAAGCTAATGAAACCACTTTCAGACTCCTGAACGCGTGTTTACAAGTTTTAAAACGTAGCAATGGCTTTTCACATCACACCATTGTGTGATATATGATTATAATATGGAGAGTCTGACAGGAGTTTCGAACCCCTGTCACCCGTGTAGCGACCTGGATCGCCTCAAGCTTATAGCTGTATAGTCTATTATAAACATTCTGAACGGCACATTTACCTGTGTTTTCCACCATCAAAATGTACAAACGACACATCAAATCACATCTACAGATGACGACGAAGCGAATGGAATTACTCGCAGACTCCTAGTGTGTGGAAATTGAGACGTGAGATCTCTCACATTTCTGGGCTAACTAGAAATGTAAATAGTGCTCAAACAGAAAAACTAGACATGCTAGGAGTCTATGGAGTACTTCCATTTGCTTCGTCTTGATCTGTAGATGTAATTTGAGGCATCGTTTGTCCATTTTGATGGAGGAAAACAAAGGGAAATGTATTTTGCTCATTGTAATTGTTAAAGTGAAGCTGAAAGTGACGTCACTGTTGAGAAACGGAGAGAGCAGGGGAGAGAGATCTCACGTCTCAATTTATACACACTATGAGTCTGGCAGTGCGTCCATTCGCTTCGTTTTCATCTTTAGATGTGAATTGATGTGTCGTTTGTACATTTTACTGGTGGAAAACAAAGCTAAATGTCTCGTTACTCTATTGACGAATCTATATGCATACATGCGTCGGAGGTCATCCGTGAACCAGGGGGAGGACCGTTGGAAAGTAGCTTTCCTCCTTTTTTCCGGAGCCAGGATGTTGAGCGTGGTGGTCATGGTGTCGTTGTAGAGCTCAATCATGTCGTCGGCGGAAAACGAACGGAGATCAGTTGAAAGTTTTGGTGTTATGGATTTGAGAAAAAGTGGAGTGTCCAGATTATGGATGTTTCGGTACTTCATGACTCAACATAAATGTAAAGTATTTTTTATGGATTATCTGGAGACGTGAAACACATTTCTAATGGAATAAATAACATAAAAGCCATTCTTTAGTATGGACAGAATCTCCTCAGAGTCAGGGTCTAAACTTAATCATGGAAAATGTCCCCTTGCTCTGTTCTTGCTGTCAGAATCCAACCAGTTTAGCTCCAACTTCACATTGGATGGCTTATCAGCTCTTAGAGGGGAATACAGCGGGACTGAGGCGCTGTTGTGTTCAAAATTCCAGGAAAGACAAAACAACTTCTAAGTTTAACTATTTATTATAAGAGAGCAACATATATATTTTCACTTGGCCAAGGACTCCGTCCGGTCACAGAAATCATAGGCAGCAAAGGCTGTAATCTGTCTGTCTATTTCCAGAAAGAGTCCCGAAACTCGTGCGTCAATACATTTTATCACACAGGGCGTTGCCCGTACATTTATGATTGGTCAAGACTAGCTGAAGAGATACCGTGGTTTAGACTTGGTTCTCTTTGTAGGTGCACAGACTTAGAAAAAAGTCTCTTGGCAACACGATCCTCCAATCAGCATTCAGCCGGCCTGTGGAAGTCCCTCCCTAGCCGTGGACAGCTGCTAAAGGGAGAATTACAAACAATCCTCCTAAACCACCAAGTGTGCCAATCCAGAACAGATACGCTCCGCTGACCGAGAGCCGGAGATCTCTTTCTGATGACCTGGATAACCCGTCCTCTTCACACAGCAGGGTAAGGACCAATAGCAACTCCAAAAGTAAAAGACTAGAGGGAAAGCTAACGACTGGGCCTGAAACTCTGATTGTGGGTGACTCTGCTGTAAGAGATGTAAAAGGTCTGTGTAGTAAGAACAACAACAAAGTACTCTGTTTTCCCAAGGATACGGTCTCTGACTTGGCTGAGAAGATCCTGCGTATTGGGGCTGAACATCCGACTGTGAAGAATGTGGTTCTGCACATTGGAACAAATGATGTTGTGAAACAAGAGTCAGAAGTGCTGAAAAAAGACTTTAAATGTCTGTTGGAAACTGCCAGCTCTCTAAATGCAGAGGTGTTCATCAGTGGCCCTCTACCGCCAGTCAGAAGAGGAGTGGAGAGATTCAGCAGATTGTTTGCACTGAACACCTGGCTTTCAACTGCCTGTACTGACCATTCTGTGCATTTTATTGACAATTTTAACTTTTTCTGGGATCGCAGACATCTTTTCAAGGCAAATGGAGTTTGCCTGAACAAGTCAGGAGTGAAATTGTTTATCTCTAACATATTCAACTGCCTGCGTCATCAATCTGTTCCCTCTGCCAAGGACAAGCGGCAAGAGGAATCAAAACAGAAGATAGACACAACACATCGCGCAGAAAACCCTGAAGAAGTATCACTGCACCCGCCTGAGGAATGTTCTGATTATGGGAGACCTATGAAACACACGGAGGAGTCCCCACCGCCCGTCACCCCCCCCCCTATCAACGCCTTTGAGAATACTCCGTTCACCCTTTCACCCACGCCCACCATCCTGGAGATCGTTGAACACATGAAGGAGATACAGAGGGCTGGCACCGATTCCTTCCTGGATTTCAAAGACCAAACTAAGGCGTTACGCAGGGCTGGCAGCATGTCCTTTACCCCCGCCCCTCAACGACGCCCACCAAAATCACCGAAGCAGAGATGCGCACCATCTCTCCCGGCTTCATCACCATGCCTACCACAATCATCCAAACCAAAACAATCTGCAAACTGATATCTGCTGGGTCCAGGCTCAAGGGCGTATGGCACTCTCAACTCTTTCCAGGACATGCCAGGGCCCTGCCTGCCAGTAGCTTTGCCGATATCTGTGTTGATAGGTAATAGATTAAGAGAGATAAATCATCTTAGATACAGGAAGCGCTCAAACGTTTGTGTGAGTTTATCTAATTTAGCAGTGATTCCATGTCAGCCACAGCTTGTTACAAAAAACATGACTGATAGTGTGTTTAACAAACTTAAACTAGCTTTATTAAATGTCAGGTCTTTGGCAGGAAAAACATTTTTAATCAATGATTTTATCACTGAGCACAATCTTGATTTTATGTTTTTAACAGAAACTTGGATTGAACAAAATAACAGTGCAGCTGTTCTTATCGAATCAACCCCTCCCAACTTTAGTTTTATGAGTCAGGAAAGAATGCATAAGAGAGGGGGTGGAGTTGCTATTCTGTTCAATGATTCCCTTCAATGCAGGAAGACATCGTATGGAAACTTTGATTCTTTTGAATATGTGGCCCTTCAGCTGAAATGCTCCTCTCGAGCTCTGTTCCTAAATATCTATAGGCCACCCAAATACTGTGCAAGCTTTTTTGATGACTTTACTGAACTGCTGTCTATAGTGTGTATTGACTTTGACCGTCTAGTCATTGTTGGTGATTTTAACATCCATGTTGACAACCCCCAGGACAGAGGGGCTAAAGAACTGTTTTGTGTTCTTGATAGCTATGGACTGACTCAGCATGTGACGGAGCCCACGCACAATAAGGGGCACACTCTGGACTTAATTATCTCAAAGGGTCTGAATATCTCTAAGGTTGTGGTGACTGATGTTGCGCTCTCTGACCATTCCTGTGTTTTCTTTGAGAGCTCTATTTCTGTTCACACAAGTGTTCAAAAAGAGGTAACCACAAAGCGATATTTAACTGAAAATACTAGGGAAATGTTTACTCAGAATTTTTCTTCCACACTTGCCCCTGCTAACATCTCAGTAGATGAGCTAGTAGATCATTTTAATTCAAAAATTAAAAATGTTATAGATGCCATTGCTCCAACTAAGGTAAAGGAAGTGACTGGCAAGAAAATATCTCCATGGAGAAAGGCCATGACCGTTAAAACAGAAAAAAGAGAATGTCGAAAAGCTGAACGCAGGTGGCGAAAAACAAATCTCCAGGTTCACTTTGACATTTATAAAGAGAGACTTGGCCTTTATAATTTGGAATTGAAAAACGCACGACAATCATTCTTCTCTGACATCATTACCAAAAACAAAAACAACGCACGTGCCTTGTTTGCTACCGTCGACAGACTAACTAACCCCCCAGTGTCAGCAGCCTCTGAATTTCTAACCACCAGGGCGTGCAATGATTTTGCCTCCTTTTTCACTGACAAAATTCAGAAAATCAGACAAGCAGTCAGTGCCTCTGCATCAGGAACAGCAAATGTGCTGTCTCTGTGTCCACTTAACATCAATTCAGACATCATGACACAATTCCATCAGATTAATGATAAAAACCTAGAGGACATTATACAACTTCTGAAGTCCTCCTGCTGCTGCCTTGATATTATTCCAACAGGATTTTTCAAAGATGTTTTGCCTTGCATGGCCTCAGAACTACTTCATATAGTAAACAAATCTCTTCACTCAGGTATTTTTCCACAGGCCCTGAAAACTGCAGTCATTAAACCGCTCTTAAAAAAGAATAATCTAGATGCTTCAGTAATGAACAATTACAGGCCCATATCAAACCTGCCATTTCTAGGTAAGATCATTGAAAAAGTTGTTTTTCAACAGTTAAGTAATTTCTTGCATTTAAATAGTTGTTTCGATGTGTTCCAGTCAGGCTTTCGTCCAAACCACAGCACTGAGACTACTCTTGTAAAGGTCTTTAACGACATCCACTTAAACACAGACAGTGGCAGAACTTCAGTGTTAGTATTATTAGATCTCAGTGCTGCGTTTGACACTGTTGACCACAGCATATTACTAGACCGACTGGAAAACTGGGTGGGACTTTCGGAAACAGTTCTAAATTGGTTTAAATCCTACTTAAAGGATAGAAACAACTTTGTTTCTATAGGTAAATACACATCTGAGTTGACAAATATGACATGTGGGGTTCCTCAAGGCTCCATCCTGGGGCCTCTTCTCTTTAACATCTACATGCTACCACTGGCTCAGATAATGAAGAACAACAAAATAAGTTACCATAGCTATGCAGATGACACACAAATTTACGTAACAATTTCACCAGGAGACTATGCTCCAATTCAAACACTGAGTAAGTGCATTGAACAAATCAATGACTGGATGTGTCAGAACTTTCTCCAATTAAACAAAGATAAAACTGAGGTAATGGTCTTTGGAGCCAAGGCAGAACGTTTAAAAGTTAGCGCTGAGCTTCAGTCTGCAATGTTCAAACCAACAGATAAAGCCAGGAATCTAGGTGTAGTCATGGACTCTGACCTGAGTTTCAACAGTCACATTAAAACAGTTACTAAATCAGCCTACTATCACCTAAAGAATATATCTAGGATTAAAAGACTAATGTCACAGCAGGATTTGGAAAAACTTGTCCATGCCTTTATCTTCAGTAGACTCGACTAATGCAATGGTGTCTTCACAGGTCTCACTAAAAAATCTATTAGAAAGCTGCAGCTGATTCAGAACGCCGCTGCTCGAGTCCTCACTAACACTAAGAAAGTGGACCACATCACTCCTGTTCTGAAGTCTTTACACTGGCTTCCTGTGTGTCAAAGAATAGATTTCAAAATATTGCTCCATGACATTTATGAGAGGGACTGCTCGAAAGAGATATTTGGAATATCTGGCATCGACGGATGAAAAATAGTGTTTTGGTAACACGGAGTGTTTTGGTAACACTTTAAAGACTTTGTTATGGAAGCAAAGCAGGGGAGGGGGTGTGTACAGCCTCCTGAGGGTCCGATTGTGGATGTCATGCGAGCAAAATATGGTGAAGAAAGTCTGTCTAAATTAAATATATGGAAAATATTCATATTTTAGACTGCACTGTAACTTTTATCCATGTATTTTTCCTTAATGTTTATTTTATTAGCACTGTAACTTTTATCCATGTACTTTTTCTTGTAATGTTTAATTGAACTATTCATATTTTAGACTGCACTGTAACTTTTATCCATGTATTTTTCCTTAATGTTTATTTTATTAGCTTTTCTTTTTTAATGCTTAATGTCTTTCATTTCTTTTTTGTAAAGCACTTTGAATTACCCTGTGTCGAAAAGTGCTATATAAATAAACTTGCCTTGCCTTGCCTTGCCTTGCCTACTCTTT
>CM070433.1:41582942-41610294 GCA_036324595.1 Champsocephalus gunnari | reverse complement strand
GTTCTTAGAGGAGGCTCAAATGGAGGGTTAGATAGCCATATTGTTACGATTGGGTGAAGCAGGTAGGACTCAAATGCAGATTTTAACGAAAATCGAGCTTTATTAAATTATATAAAGCTGTGGCAAAAAAAGGCAGTATCCAAAATATCCAAAACCAACGAGCAGCACAAGGAACACAGACCGTGGAATAACATGGAGGGGAAACAATGAACCGACATGGAACACAGGGGAAGACTAAATACACAGAAGGGTAATCACAGAACAAGACACAGTTGGGCAGGGGAGGAGAAACACAAGGACAACAGGTGAACACAATCGGGGAATCAGGGAGGGAAACAGACAGAAAGCAGACAGGCAGGAAACGGGGGTGAACACTTTACACAATAAAACAGGAAACCCAAAGACAAGAAAAACACCAACACAGACAAAACTACAAACGTGACATAACATGAGAATCGTGACAGAACCCCCCCCCTTCAAGGGACGGATCCCAGACGTCCCAGTCCAGCAGGGTGGTTGGAGGGGGACCGGAGGGAGGACACATAACTAGGGCCAAGAAAGGGTGGGCGGAGGGGGTCTGGAGGACGGGTCTCGGGCGGACAGCCCGGGGGAAAGGCAGAGACCAAGGAGGGGGTCTCGGGTGGACTGCCTGGGGGCAAGGCAAAGTTCAAAGAGGGGCGAAGGCCACAGCGGGCAAACTCAGGGGGCCGAGCATGAGGGCGAAAGCAGCGGCAGGAAGAGTCAGGGGGCCGGGCCCGAGGACGAAGATCCCAGCTCTCAGGGGGCCGGGCTCGAGGGCGAAGACCGCGGCTCTCAGGGGGCCGGGCTCGAGGGCAAAGACCAGACAGCTCCGGACGCCGGGCAGGACCTGGTGTCGGCCGAACGGGAACCGGAACCAGTGGGACAGGCTTCGGCAGGATCCTTCACGGAAGAGGACCAGGAGTTGGCAGGACCCCAGCGAGACAGGTGATGGTGGGGCCTCCAACGGAACAGGACAAGGGGTTGGCAGGACCCCCGGTAGAAGAGTTGTCGGCGGGACCCCCAGAGGAACAGGACATAGGATTGGCAGGACCCCCGGCAGGAGAGCAGTCGGCGGGACCTCCAACGGCACAGGAAATAGGGTTGGCAGGACCCCCAGCAGAAGAGTAGTTGGCAGGACCCCCCGGCAGGAGAGTAGTCGGCGGGACCTCCAACGGGACAGAACAAAGGGTTGGCAGGACCCCCGGCAGGAGAGTAGTCGGCGGGGCCTCCAACGGCACAGGACATAGGATTGGCAGGACCCCCGGCAGGAGAATAGACGGCGGGACCTCAAAGGAGACAGGACAAGAAGCTGGCAGGACCCCCGGCAGGAGAGTAGACGGCGGGACCTCTAACGGGACAGACATACGATTCAGAAAAAAGTCTGAGTTAACTATTTGGAGAACCATAAAAAAGGGGTTGAAAATGTAAAAAAGTATCAGAAAATAGTGCCTCATAATCCTGGTACAGTCCCTGTCAACTCCAATGTCATTCCTCCACAGGCAAAATAGTCAGATTCAAGTTTTTGGAGAACCAGGGGAAATGGGTGAAAATGGAAATAAGTATCCGAAAATAGTGCCTCATAACCCGGGTAGAGTCCCCTGTCAACTCCCATGTCATTCCTCCACAGGCAAAATAGTCAGAATCAAGTGTTTGGAGAACCGGGGAAAATGGGTGAAAATGGAAAAAAGTATCCGAAAATAGTGCCTCATAACCCGGGTAGAGTCCTCTGACAACTCCCCTTGCATTCCTCCAGAGTCAGAAAAAGTCTGAGTTCATTTATGGACAACCAGAGAAAAGGGGTGAAAATGGAGAAATTGTATCCCAAAATAGTGTCTCTTAAGTGTACTTATACTTATGGGGGGGTGTCTGGGAATCTGAAGTATGGAAACTTAAAGCCATCCATAATTTTATTTTCAATACAATTTAAAATTTCTCACATAACTACAAACGTGACATAACATGAGAATCGTGACAGAACCCCCCCCTCAAGGACACATAACTAGGGCCAAGAAAGGGTGGGTAGAGGGGGTCTGGAGGACGGGTCTCGGGTGGACAGCCCGGGGGAAAGGCAGAGACCAAGGAGGGGGTCTCGTTCGGAAGGCCCGGGGGCAAGGCAGAGACCAAGGACTGGGTCTCGGGTGGAAGAACCGGGGGAAAGGCAGAGACCAAGGAGGGGGTCTCGGGTGGACGGCCTGGGGGCAAGGCAAAGTTCAAAGAGGGGCGAAGGCCACAGCGGGCAAACTCAGGGGGCCGAGCATGAGGGCGAAAGCAGCGGCAGGAAGAGTCAGGGGGCCGGGCCCGAGGACGAAGACCCCGGCTCTCAGGGGGCCGGGCTCCAGGGCGAAGACCAGACAGCTCCGGAGGCCGGGCAGGACCCGGTGTCGGCCGAACAGGAACCAGAGCCAGTGGGACAGGCTTCGGCAGGATCCCCCACGGAAGAGGACCAGGAGTTGGCAGGACCCCCGGCGAGACAGGTGATGGTGGGGCCTCCAACGGAACAGGACAAGGGGTTGGCAGGACCCCTGGTAGAAGAGTTGTCGGCGGGACCCCCAGAGGAACAGGACATAGGATTGGCAGGACCCCCGGCAGGAGAGCAGTCGGCGGGACCTCCAACGGCACAGGACATAGGATTGGCAGGACCCCCGGCAGAAGAGTAGTTGGCAGGACCCCCGGCAGGAGAGTAGTCGGCGGGACCTCCAACGACACAGGACACAGGGTTGGCAGGACCCCCGGCAGGAGAGCAGATGGCGGGACCTCCAACGGGACAGAATAAAGGGTTCGCAGGACCCCCGGTAGGAGAGTAGTCGGCGGAACCTCTAACGGGACAGACATACGATTCAGAAAAAAGTCCGAGTGAACTATTTGGAGAACCATAAAAAAGGGGTGAAAATGTAAAAAAGTATCCGAAAATAGTGCCTCATAATCCTGGTACAGTCCCCTGTCAACTCCAATGTCATTCCTCCACAGGCAAAATAGTCAGATTCAAGTTTTTGGAGAACCAGGGGAAATGGGTGAAAATGGAAATAAGTATCTGAAAATAGTGCCTCATAACCCGGGTAGAGTCCCCTGTCAACTCCCATGTCATTCCTCCACAGGCAAAATAGTCAAATTCAAGTTTTTGGAGAACCAGGGAAAATGGGTGAAAATGGAAAAAAGTACCCGAAAATAGTGCCTCATAACCCGGGTAGAGTCCCCTGACAACTCCCCTTGCATTCCTCCAGAGTCAGAAAAAGTCTGAGTTCATTTATGGACAACCAGAGAAAAGGGGTGAAAATGGAGAAATTGTATCCCAAAATAGTGTCTCTTAAGTGTACTTATACTTATGGGGGGGGTGTCTGGGAATCTGAAGTATGGAAACTTAAAGCCATCCATAATTTTATTTTCAATACAATTTAAAATTTCTCACATAACTACAAACGTGACATAACATGAGAATCGTGACAGAACCCCCCCCTCAAGGGACGGATCCCAGACGTCCCAGGTCCAGCAGGGTGGTTGGAGGGGGACCGGAGGGAGGACACATAACTAGGGCCAAGAAAGGGTGGGTAGAGGGGGTCTGGAGGACGGGTCTCGGGTGGACAGCCCGGGGGAAAGGCAGAGACCAATGAGGGGGTCTCGTTCGGAAGGCCCGGGGGCAAGGCAGAGACCAAGGACTGGGTCTCGGGTGGAAGAACCGGGGGAAAGGCAGAGACCAAGGAGGGGGTCTCGGGTGGACGGCCTGGGGGCAAGGCAAAGTTGAAAGAGGGGCGAAGGCCACAGCGGGCAAACTCAGGGGGCCGAGCATGAGGGCGAAAGCAGCGGCAGGAAGAGTCAGGGGGCCGGGCCCGAGGACGAAGACCCCGGCTCTCAGGGGGCCGGGCTCCAGGGCGAAGACCAGACAGCTCCGGAGGCCGGGCAGGACCCGGTGTCGGCCGAACAGGAACCAGAGCCAGTGGGACAGGCTTCGGCAGGATCCCCCACGGAAGAGGACCAGGAGTTGGCAGGACCCCGGCGAGACAGGTGATGGTGGGGCCTCCAACGGAACAGGACAAGGGGTTGGCAGGACCCCCGGTAGAAGAGTTGTCGGCGGGACCCCCAGAGGAACAGGACATAGGATTGGCAGGACCCCCGGCAGGAGAGCAGTCGGTGGGACCTCCAACGGCACAGGACATAGGATTGGCAGGACCCCCAGCAGAAGAGTAGTAGGCAGGACCCCCGGCAGGAGAGTAGTCGTCGGGACCTCCAACGACACAGGACACAGGGTTGGCAGGACCCCTGGCAGGAGAGCAGATGGCGGGACCTCCAACGGGACAGAATAAAGGGTTGGCAGGACCCCCGGTAGGAGAGTAGTCGGCGGAACCTCTAACGGGACAGACATACGATTCAGAAAAAAGTCTGAGTGAACTATTTGGAGAACCATAAAAAAGGGGTGAAAATGTAAAAAAGTATCCGAAAATTGTGCCTCATAATCCTGGTACAGTCCCCTGTCAACTTCCATGTCATTCTTCCACAGGCAAAATAGTCAAATTCAAGTTTTTGGAGAACCAGGGAAAATGGGTGAAAATGGAAAATAGTGCCTCATAACCCAGGTAGAGTCCCCTGACAACTCCCCTTGCATTCCTCCAGAGTCAGAAAAAGTTCATTTTTGGACAACCAGAGAAAAGGGGTGAAAATGGAGAAATTGTATCCCAAAATAGTGTCTCTTAAGGCGGGTAGAGTCCCCTGACAACTAGGCTATCCCATAGGGATATAGCAGCACCGTCCAAATACTGGGGCCAAGGGATGGTCCACTGAATTTTCAGTCCCGTCGCCACCATATTTGTGCCGGACACAACATATGCGTGTGGTGCATGTTATTGGACCCTAGGTGGTGGTCTTCTAATAGGGTTGTACTTGTACTGCATGGGCGGGTGAAAGTCAATACGAGAGCCTACTTACCACATATTACACAAATATATTAACGTACTGTTTACTTATACTTATGGGGGGGTGGGGTCCCAACCCAACTCAATATGGAGTCCCACTTACCAAATATTTGTAATGATGTGGGGGGGGTGTCCGACAACTCAATATGGGGTGCCTCTTACCGAATATTTGTAATGTTGTGGGGGGGGGTGTCCGATTACAAATATTTGTAATGTTGTGGGGGGGGGGTGTCCGTCAGTTGATAGTGGAGAATAAGGTTCTAGAATTGTTTTTGCTTTTGTCTATTATTGACGAGTCGTTTTTTAGTGCAGTAGCATAGGCACTTTTGGTGTTCTCTGAAAGCCAGTAGGTGGATGGCGAGAACCTGCTTCTACCATAGTCTCTCCAACTGACGACCGCAGGTTTTCATGCGGCGGAGGTCACCGTGAACCAGGGGGAGGACAGTTGGAAAGTAGCTTTCCTCCTTTTTTCCGGAGCCAGGATGTTGAGCGTCGTGGTCATGGTGTCGTTGTGGAGCTCAATCATGTCGTCGGCGGAAAACGAACGGAGATCAGTTGAAAGGTTTGGTGTTATGGATTTGAGAAAAAGTGGAGTGTCCAGATTATGGATGTTTCGGTACTTCATGACTCTCTCAGTGGGGGGTGGCTGGTTGGAGGATGGGATTGTCAGCATTAGGGAGGTAGCCTTATGGTCAGACACTCCAAGATCAGAGATGTTTAGGTCTGATGCAGGTATGTTTCTGGTTTGTTTGTTTGTTTGTTTGTTTATTTTATTTAAAGGACAGTGCACATTAATTCACATTGCTGTATTGAGCCAGTATTAGCCAGCAGGCTAATTTGCAACTGTTGTCCTTGGCAAGATGTTAACTGACCACAACAAGACTAGAAAATAAAAACATAATTAAATAGAGTACAGCAGACAACATCAGTACACCAATAAATAAATAACAGTACAACAATAAATAAATAGCAGTACAACAATAAATAGGAACAGTAGTACAACAATGGAGAGGAACAAACAAACATGCAAACAGATGAAATATCATCATACCTTGATTCAGTTAAAAGTGTTCACATTTTTGATTGTTTAAAAGCCAGTTCTTATGATTGTGGTTAAATGTATGATAAGAGGTGTTATTCCTGATCTGTATTGGTATTGTGTTCCAGAGTGTAGGTGCCCTCACAGAGAAACAGTGTTTGCCAAAGGAACTGGACCTAAGAGGGACTACACAGTCCCCTCTTAGGGCAGACCTTGTGGTTCTGCTGTTTGAATTTTTCTGTTGTATAAAAGTGCAGAGTGGTGGGGGTGCCTTGCCGTTTAGAATTTTAAAAATGAGACATGCATCAGTGTGTTTTAATATATTTCCCCAGCTGAGCAGGTTATGTTTGTCCAGGATTTTGCAATGGTGGTATAGCTTTGGTTTTTTGTCAAAAACGTTGAGAGCTTGCTTGTAAAGTGACAGGATAGGCCTTAATGCTGTGCCATTCGCCTGGGTCCAGCTGGTCATACAGTATGTTAGGTGGGGAAGGATCATGGCAGTCATATAGAGTTTTGCAACAGGTGTTGTCAAACAGTTCCTTATATATCTAACATTTGCTAGATTGTATTTAGTTATTTGCATTACCTTTCTCACTTGTTTATTGAAGGATAGAGTAGTGTCAAGGATAATGCCTAGATATTTGAAATGTGTAACTGTTTGACTGACCTCCCCAGACACATAGACCTTGGGTTCACAGTGTGATACAGTGTTGGTCTTGCTAAAAAACATACAGACTGTCTTCTTAACATTCAGATATAGCTGTGAGTCAGTAAGCCATTGATTTACATGAACCATTGCATCATTTAATTTGGCCGCAGCTTGGGCCTTGGTTTTTGCATGGACATAAATGACAGTGTCATCAGCGTACATTTGCACCTCACATCCAGTGCACACTGAGGGCAAGTCATTTATATAAAGGCTGAATAGTATTGGGCCCAGGATAGATCCCTGGGGTACACCCAGTGGTGATGATGAGGTCAAGTGTGTGACCATGATTGTGGGTGGACCCATGTACATGTTGTGCCAGATCCAGGGCAAAAAAGTGATGTGCACCCCTGGTTATAACATTAATATAGATTATAATGAAGCATGTACAGACAGAGACAGCATCTCAGTGAACATGAAGCTGTGATGCTGCTTTTATCACCATCCTTCGTCCTCCATGGAGCTCATTATACACCATCTTTACTGTGTCACATGTCAGAGCACAAATACATTCATACATTTGAATAATGTAAGAAACCTATCTTTAATTTTTTGTTCTGTTAACTCATTTTTAAAAATTTAAAGTATTTTTTATGGATTATCTGGAGACGTGAAACACATTTCTAATGGAATAAATAACATAAAAGCCATTCTTTAGTATGGACAGAATCTCCTCAGAGTCAGGGTCTAAACGTAATCATGGAAAATGTCCCCTTGCTCTGTTCTGGCTGTCAGAATCCAACCAGTTTAGCTCCAACTTCACATTGGATGGCTTATCAGCTCTTATGCAGCTTTCACACCAGCGCTTTTCCCTTTCTAGCTCCGAGCTAGAGCTTTTCTGGTTCAGCTCCGGTTTCCCTTTTCTGCTCCGGCGTATTTTTATTATGATTCTACTTGTGATAGTCGGACACAACAACCTGTCCAGCCCATGTATTGATTCCATCCGATAGCTGCTATAATACAAAACGTCTGCCTGCTCTCCACAATGATCAATAACAGTGAACGGATGGTCAAAGTAAGGTACAAATAAACAGAATCACACGAAGCCTGGTTAGTGTTGCCTGACTTTATAAAGTGTGTTTATAAGCACTACTGCTTGTAGGCAGGCATGACAGTCGACTCATGTTCAGGGGAGGTGGGTTTAGTTTCCTGCACGCCTCAACGTAAGGGAGACATAAGCAACGCCACATCTTAGCTCCGAAGCTCTTGCCTCTAGACCGACAATTTTTTGGAGCTGGAAGTGAACCGGATTCCGGAGATAAAAGGCGGCGCCGCTGCGGTGTGAACAGGAAAAACTGGCACTTTTCAGCTCCAGCTCCGAGCCGGAGCTGAAAATGCGTTGGTGTGAAAGGGGCAATAGAGGGGAATACAGCGGGACTGAGGCGCTGTTGTGTTCAAAATTCCAGGAAAGACAAAACAACTTCTAAGTTTAACTATTTATTATAAGAGAGCAACATATATATTTTCACTTGTCCAAGGACTCCGTCCGGTCACAGAAATCACAGGCAGCAAAGGCTGTAATCTGTCTGTCTATTTCCGGAAAGAGTCCCGAAACTCGTGCGTCAATACATTTGATCACACAGGGCGTTGCCGGTACATTTATGATTGGTCAAGACTAGCTGAAGAGATACCGTGGTTTAGACTTGGTTCTCTTTGGTTGGTGTACAGATTTAGAAAAAAGTCTCCTGGCAACACAATCCTCCAATCAGCATTCAGCCGGCCTGTGGAAGTCCCTCCCTACTCTGTCGCCATCATACGTCATTTGTTTTCGCTAAAGCTGCTTTGCTGACAGATAGTGGAATCCTCCATTTACGTTGCTTCCTAGCTGTGCGTGGGAGTGGAGCTCACCCGAAGCTCAAGGCCGGAGCGATGTCCTGTTCTGACTGCCTCTTTCTATTCTTCCAGTGTCTCACCTGATCTTGCTACTTTCGTATTGCAAGCTAAAAACGTCTATTTATCCCAAAGTCACAGCAACATAACATGAGCACAATAAGCGTATAATGTAATAATAAGAATCTGTCTTTCTAATGTTATATAAAAATAGCCTCCACAGCAATCAAACAGTGTTGGGGTCAGCTGTCTCTGCGACACCTCAGCAGCCTCTTCACATGCGTGAACACCTCCTTTAACTTCAGTCCGTACACCACGGGGTTCAGTACAGTGGGTACTAGTATCATCAGGATGGAGGTGATGACGGTGGAGTCAGATTCTCTGTTGCTCTGCAGGCGGCGGAGCAGCAGATCTAAGCAGACGCTGATGGAATTGTTAAAGAAGACGAGCAGGTGAGGAAGACAGGTTTGTAGAGCTTTGCTGCTGAAGCTACGTGAGCGCCGCAGACAGATGAAGAGGATCCTAGCGTAGGAGTAGAGCACGAAGGCGGTAGGCAGGAATATGATAACTGCTCTGATCAGCTGACCAAATATTCCACTCAGCTGCGCTTCAGCACCACCGCAGCTCAGGCTCACAATGCTGTAGATAATGCAGTAGACCCTGTTGAGCTGCGCCCTGCAGAGCGGTAAGCGGCTCGCCAGCAGCGTTGTGACTCCCCACCCAGAAATTAACGGGCAGCATCCAGCAGAGAAGCAGCATCAGCACCACCTTGGCAGGAGTTACCAGCACAGCGTAGTGCATCGGGTGGCAGATGGACAGGTAGCGGTCAAAGGCCATGGCCGACAACAGCATGTAACTAGATCCACCAAGAGAGGAAACAAAGAAACCCTGGCACAGACACAAAGTCCGGGACACCTGCACCAAGCCGGCGCCGGACAGCAATAGGTCTGACAGAAGTTTGGGATAAAACACGGTACTGACTATGAGAGAGTTCAGCAGAACTGATGCCACGAAGGCAAACATGGGCCGGTGAAGAGCTCGCTGCGAACAGATGATATAAATCACCAGAGAGTCACTGAACAACACGAAGAGGTACAGCAACAAAAACACGAAGAATAAGAGCGAGCTGTGGCCAGACAGCGAGGAGAAACCGACCAGCGTCAGGGACGAGGTCACGTTAAACCCTGCTGACGTCATGAGGAGACCCCAACAAGCAACACGCTGTGACCTCAGGTCAACAACAACAACAGCAATAAGTCAGAGCTAACCAACCTGTTGACATTATTTATGAAAACATTTAAACAAAGGATATAACATTAGTTTATATCACATTGACATATACAGTAGGAAAAATGAAACTGGAATATTTAGAACACACATTTATTTAACATTCATATTTAAAACGTGTATTCATAGAATATGAATTCACAGTTAATTAATCAGATACTAAAATATCTGCTATAAACATAATGTATAAGTCAATGATAAATATCTATCATGAATCAGAAACAGGCGAAAGCATCATCGCAATGAACACGAAACATGAGGAGAAGCAGACCTGAATCCACCTGTTAAACAATCATGTTATTACATAACAGTAACATACACACACAATAATGTCATTAACGACAATTTAAAGGATATATATATATAATTAATCATGAACACACAGAAACATCATCACAGGGAACTTAAAGAGAAACTGACCAGAATCCACCTATTCATCAAGAAGCAGACACATCACAGTGTGAAGAACATTAATACATATGACTTCAAAATAACATTAATAAGTGAAATATTGAACTAACATCATCACAAGGAACACGAAGGAAGAAGAGAAGCTGACCTGAATGCAGCCGGTGAAACATTAATAACATTATGCATCAACACAGTGAACCATGATTAACATTAATATTTATAACATTCATTTGAAGAATGTTAATATATGATCAATCATGAAAACAGAGAAACATAATCCAGTAAACATGAGGAGAAGCAGACCTGAGTCCAGCTGGTGAAACATTAATACAACATTAACGTAGATATGATGAAGCACGTACAGACAGAGACAGCATCTCAGTGAACATGAGGAGAAACTGACCTGAATCCAGCTGGTGAAACATTAATACAACATTAATGTAGATATGATGAAGCACGTACAGACAGAGACAGCATCTCAGTGAACATGAGGAGAAACTGACCTGAATCCAGCTGGTGAAACATTAATACATCATTAATGTAGATATGATGAAGCACGTACAGACAGAGACAGCATCTCAGTGAACATGAGGAGAAGCTGACCTGAATACAGCTGGTGAAACATTAATACAACATTAATGTCGATATGATGAAGCAGGTACAGACAGAGACAGCATCTCAGTGAACATGAGGAGAAACTGACCTAATCCAGCTGGTGAAACATTAATACAACATTAATGTAGATATGATGAAGCAGGTACAGACAGAGACAGCATCTCAGTGAACATGAGGAGAAACTGACCTGAATCCAGCTGGTGAAACATTAATACAACATTAATGTAGATATGATGAAGCAGTACAGACAGAGACAGCATCTCAGTGAACATGAGGAGAAACTGACCTGAATCCAGCTGGTGAAACATTAATACAACATTAATGTAGATATGATGAAGCAGGTACAGACAGAGACAGCATCTCAGTGAACATGAGGAGAAACTGACCTGAGTCCAGCTAGTGAGACATTAATATAACATTAATGTAGATATGATGAAGCACGTACAGACAGAGCAGCATCTCAGTGAACATGAAGCTGTGAAGCTGCTTTTATCAGCGTCCTTCTTCCTCCGTGGAGCTCATTGTAAATTCATTAAAGGTCATCTGCCAATCACAAATATGTTGTTTGGAATGGGAGGTCCTGAGAAGGTAATGTCAAGTTAATGTAAAACGACATAATCATCTTAAAATAGTAAATATTGAAAGCGTTCCTTTGATTAATTCAGTGCTTTGTTTGATGTTAGTAATATGTTCAGGTGTCAGATACACGCAGGGGTTACATTGGGCCCCGGCTCATAGGACGATGCTCTGACTTCATCACCCTCACATATTTGTCATATGTTTACAAAAAACTACATATATGTTAAAACTTTTCTCCTTCTTAACATAGACTATATTCAGGGTCGATATGTGTTGACTTCATTTTTTTGCTGCTCCGTGCAAAGAGTCTGCAAACCACCCGTCCTGTAACACGGATCTGTTTCTTAAACCTTATGTGTGTGTGTGTGTGTGGTGTGTGTGTGTGTGTGTGTGTGTGTTGTGTGTGTGTGTGTGTGTGTGTGTGTGTGTGTGTGTGTTGTGTGTGTGTGTGTGTGTGTGTGTGTGTGTGTGTGTGTGTGTGTGTGTGTGTGGTGTGTGTGTGTGTGCTGTGGTCTCAAGGTCTTAGTGCCTCAAGGGGCGGTAACCCTTGAACCTCCTGGTGGACACCGTGGTCAGGAAGCCGTCCGACTGAAGAGGAGGCCTTCAGGGATATGTTATCCCGGGGGACTCCCGAGGCAGTTGCAAGGTACCGACAGGCCAGAAGGGCATCAGCCTCAGCCGTGGCCGAGGCAAAGCAGCGGTGTGGGAAAAGTTCGAGAAACACATGGAAAAGGACTTTCGGGCGGCACCAAAGTTGTTCTGGAAAACTATCCGACCCCTCAGGAGGGGGAAGCAGGGAACTATCCAAGCTGTGTACAGTAAGGATGGGACGTTGTTGACCTCAACTGATGGAGTGTTAGGGCGTTGGAAGGAACACTTGAGGAACTCCTGAACCCGACAACTCCGCCCTCTATGTTAGAGGCAGAGCTGGAGTATGACGGGGGATCAACACCATTCTCCCGGAGGTCACTGAGGTCGTCAAACAACTCCACAGTGGCAAAGCCCCGGGGTGGATGAGATCCGCCCAGAAATGCTGAAGGCTCTGTGTGTTGAGGGACTGTCATGGTTGACACGTCTCATCAACGTTTCGTGGAATTTGGAAACAGTACAGAAGGAGTGGCAGACCGGGGTGGTGGTCCCCCCTTTTCAAAAAGGGGGATCAGAGGGCGTGTCCTAATTACACTATATGGAGGTATCTTACGGCGGTAGAAGTCCTTCCGATGATGCTGCTGCAGTTGCTGCCGCCCTGAACATGGAGCGGATCTTCAATCCCTCCTTTATTCCAGGCGTATTCGCGTAGAATCTGTCATCCTCAGTGTTGGTCATGTTTGCGTACACACCCGGACGGCGGCCATAGAGGAGGCTTCAATGGAGGGTTAGATGGCCATATAGCAGGTACTGGGTGATTGAGGTCGGATTGCAAGCCATCAGTCAAGGAGATCAGGGATGCGCTTCTCAGCGGCCGCCTTGGCGGCGAGAAGCTCCGCCTGGCTCGGCAGACGATCCAGCTTGTTCCTCTTCACCTTAAACTGGTGGACAGTGACAGACTTTTTCAAGGCGTTCAAGTTTTTTTTCACCTCTATGATGATGTGGGTCATATCAGACTGGGTGAGCCTGCACCCCCGGAGCTTTGACTCAGACAAGTACCCTATTTAGAGAGAATGGACGTCCATTCTCAGGAGACGTCTGACAGTGGTGCGGTTACCCAAAGTGACAGAGCCCCAAACTACGGACTGTAAGCAGGGTCCCACAGGCACACAGGCAGAGATCCAGGGTGATGCACATGGCTTTCTTAACCAGGAATGAGTGTGTGAAAGCTGGGTAGAAGTTATGTGAATACAGGGAGAGAGGAGCAGCAGCTGCAGCTGGATGTGACCCAGAGAGCTCCTTCCAGCACCTCGCTCTCCCACCACCCAGAGGACAGGCTGCTTCACAGCACTATGTAAGCCAGGAAAGACACTTGAAACCTGTCCATTTCATCCATATTTGACTCATGAAATGTACAGCAGAGTCACTGCTGTAAGCAGGGTCCCACAGGCACACAGGCAGAGATCCAGGTGATGCACATGGGTCAGAAAAAGTCTAAGTTAACTTTTGGAGAACCATATAAAGGGGTGAAAATGTATCAAATGTATCCCAAAATAGTGTCTCTTAAGGCGGGTAGAGTCCCCTGACAACTCTCCTTGCATTCCTCCAGAGTCAGGAAAAACTCTGTTATCTTTTGGGAGAACCAGAGAAAAGGGCTGAAAATGGAGAAATTGTATCCCAAAATAGTGTCTCTTAAAGGAATGGTCCACTCATTAGATAATTATTCCAAACTTCAGTATTTAGTGAAACATTATGTTTAAATCATACCCTGAAGAAACCTGCGATATTCCCCGGTAAATAATGATTTTATAGCTCTTTTTGATCAAAACCTGTATATTCCGTCTGGCCGCCGCCATTTTTGCCATTTTCAGTAGTCACGTGATGGTCGTGACGTCATCCATGCGTTCACTTTGTCAACACACGGAAACATGGCGGAGTATTTGAGTTCGGACTGGTCAGACGAGGAAGAAGTTTTGACCAATGTGAAGAGATTGGATGGGGAATTCAGCCATACATATCAGTATGACAATACGACACCCTCTGTCCTTAGACCCTCTGTCCTCAGACCCTCTGTCCTTAGACCCTCTGTCATCAGACCCTCTGTCCTTAGACCCTCTGTCCTTAGACCCTCTGTCCTCAGACCCTCTGTCCTCAGACCCTCACATCGTACAAGGAAAAACTTCCGGAGAAAACCCACAGTTTAAAGGGATCATGGGAGAAACCTCAGGGAGAGCAACAGAGGAGGGATCCCTCTCCCAGGACGGACAGACGTGCAATAGATGCCGTGTGTAAATTGAAAAGATAATACATTTGCAACATAGGTAGTCCAAATGTTTGGAAATGCTTGTGTGTATAATAGGAAGATGATATAAGATACTATATGTATGCGTGTAGTACCACCCTTGCTAGCGATTCCCTCTCTAGTTTAGCATACTCAGCTTCGTTGTCCCTGGCCATAGAATCACGATTTTATGGGGCCGGAAAAAACTGGGGGAAATACACACTAGCCGGTACTACGCTATATGGAAAGGCCACCAAAAACTGTCCTGGCCTGGACGCTAAAGGACGTTAAAACGGGGCTAGCCGCTGCAATGGAAATGCGCTATAACATACCTTATTCTTACTCCGAGCACTACTTCTGCTCCTCCGTCGCTTCACACTTGCAGAGGGCGATTTCTCAACGGGCCGAACTGGTGTCCTGGTCGGTGATGACACCAGAAAGACCGATGGTACTGCATCTCCATTGAGTAATGGTTGTTCCATAAATCCCATGTTATGTGTTATCATACTCTCAGAGTAGTCGTCCGGAAATTTGAAATGTTCGCTGCCTACATGAGCCTGTAAATCTCTCGGTTCGGGCCGGCCACATTTCGCTAGCCACTGCCTCCGAATGTACTTCTTACGCTTACCTTTTGGCAACAGATGGAACCGAGCATTCCGTGGATTGTTCCTATTAGAATTGTGGCAATATTTCGCGATACAGTGAGGCATATTTGAAGAGAGAAACTACAGTAAATAACATGGAGATCAACGTGTCTTCGAAAACCAAACGCATGGTTGACGTCACGTCCGGAAAATGGCGGCGCCCACAGTGTTGATGTTATTTCGGTATATAATCAGTTTAAAATCACTGATAATGTCGTCGGATTAGAGACACTGGCAGAGACTGGTCTGTTTTATCGGATGATAATTATTTAAAAATGAGTGTCATGAGCATACCATTCCTTTAAGGCGGGTAGAGTCCCCTGACAACTCTCCTTGCATTCGTCCAGAGTCAGAAAAAGTCTGAGTTCATTTTTGGACAACCATAGAAAAGGGGTGAAAATGGAGACAAAGTATCCGAAAATAGTGTATCATGAGGCGGGTAGAGTCCCCTGACAACTCCCCTTGCTATCGTCCAGAGTCAGAAATAGTCTGATTTCATTTTGGGAGAACCAGAGAAAAGGGGTGAAAATGGAGAAATTGTATCCGAAAATAGTGTCTCATAATTCCCTGACAACTCCCCTTGCATTCCTCCAGAGACCAGTTCAAAAACTTAAAGTTTGGTAAGAACCATACTGGGGGTCTCCATGCAACAATTGTATCCGAGCCAAAGCACTCATGGAGCGGACACATTCCTCCATGATGTGAAACAGCCGGTTTTTTTCTGTGTCCTCTCAAAAACCGGGTTTCAGATATCGTAGCTTGAAAAACATGATTTTTTTGACGGAGGAAGGGAGGTCTGGATTCCCCTCTCCGTTGTAAAATGCAACGGGGGAGTGGAAAAGCGTCCGGGGCTTCGGCCCGAAGCGCAGAAGAATTGAGCTTTTTGGAGCCCCTCCTCCGTTGGCACTCCGTCGTTTTTTCGAGAATTTTTTTAAACTTCATTTTTGATTAGTTTAAGATATAATTGACCGTTTTCTTTACTTTTTTCTGCTTTCCACAGGTGGGGGCGCATGGCAGGCCGCCTATGAGCTCCCAAATTCGGCCTGAAACCTCCGGGAATTGTGGGCTAAGCTCCATAAACTGACAAAGTCACCCAGAAATGTCACTTTAATAGCCCAAAAAAATATATAATACAAATACATTTAAATAGTAAAAGGTACAATTGTGCTCCTAATTACCCGGAATTTGATTTATATAGTCCCATGACAGTGAATAAAAATCATTTTCATGGAAAAAAGTGTTAAAACGCCTGATTAATATGTTTGTAATGCTGGCAGTAGGTTCACTGCAATTTAATTATGTTAACCTGCTTTATTTAGGGATGGATCTCACATCCTCTATTGGGGTCCGGGGGTCAATCTGGTGCACTTCGAGCACAAAATGAATTGATGGATACAGCTCTCAACACTCAGATGAAAGGGAGCTGTATACTTTTCAATGATCAACACATCTTTAGAATATGATCACAACCAATAACAAATCATTTAAACTTGTTTAATCGTATCGAATGTTACCAAGTTAGTATTCTTTCTTTTTATTTATGCATATTTTACTAACCACTCTTTTTAACTGTTTTGTTTTTTTACTGTCCTATAATACACATTGGAATGATTTCTTACTTTATTTTTTACAACTATATTTAATAGATAAAGGTGAGACAGAGAGAGAGAGAGAGAGAGAGAGAGAGAGAGACTCTCTCTTTCTCTTTCTCGCTCACTCACAGAGGCTGTGTGCTCCTCCATGGCGATGACGGCTTGCGTTAACAAAATAAAATAAACATATTTGCAAAGTGGGGGGGGCACAAACGGGATTTTGACATGTCCCCCCCTTTCCCCAGTGGAAATTACGCCATGCGTGTGTGTACGTCAAGTGCAATAAATATGTTGAAATATTAAACTAACATTAGAACAAGGAACACGAAACATGAGGAGAAACTGACCTGAATCCAGCTGTGAAACATTAATATAACCAGGGCTGCACATAACTGGTGCGCAGGTGCGCATGCGCACCCCCCCGCCAAAAAAGGAGCAACGGATCATTTGAAAAAATGCGCATTTGAAAAATGCGCATTTGCGCCCGAACGCAATTGAGAGAGAGAGATAGCGAAGAGAGAGAGAGAGAGAGAGAGATATTTGCGAGTTGCATAAGAACTGGTAAGATAGCAGAGTTTCCCACACATAATACATTTAATCATAATAAATGTATTTTATATAGTGCTTCTCATCTGCCAAGACAAATGTCGAGGCGCTTCACAACAAAGGACACTGATACACATGAGCAGAAGGCTCGTCTCCCATTGTTCGGAGACGTGTTCGGGGGATGTAAAGACGAGGAGCGTGGCTGGAATGGAGAGAGCGGGTAGATGTCTGGGTACGGATGAGGTCACAGAGGTATTTTGGGCTTTGTCCATTCAGGGCTTTGTAAGTGAGGAGCAGAACCTTAAACTGGATCCTGTAGTGGGCTGGGAGCCAGTGAATGTGCCGAAGACGCATTCAGGATCGGCAGGAGGTCTCCAGGCCGATGATGGCTTGGTGTGTCCCCTTGGTGTAGAGGCAGACGTGCCACATTCTTGAACCTTTGTTTTTGTCTTTCGGCCAGTCTCTTGTCTATTCGAACTGCCAGTGCAATGACAGAATCCAAGTCTTCTGGGAGGTCCAAAGGTATTAACTGGTCTTTAATGGAATCCGAAAGACCAGACAAAAAGGTGTCGAGCAGTACTGAAGAATTCCAGCCATCTGCTGCAAGGGTCCTGAACTCAATGGCATAGTCCGATACTCTGCGCTTGTTAGAGAATATTTTAAGGATATCTCTTTGTATTTTAAGATTCTCAGTTCTTCTTGCCTGTGCTCTGTCTGTAACTAGAGGAGGAAAAAGGTGAAAGAGGTCTTCTGCTTTCCTGTGGGTGAGGGTTTTGAAGGCGCATATAGAGATGTCTTTGTTTTTAGGGTCTGGTGTTGATTACCAGAGGCGGGAAAATAGGCCACTCCTTATGGTTATACAGACCATGTTTTTGAGCTATGTCTTCAGAGATTGCAAGGTTGAAAAAAAGTTCTGGGTGGGTTACAGTTTACATACTTCAGAATCCTGATCTGGGCCTTATTTAGAGGCCCCCTGTGAAAAAATTATCTCTTTAGCCCTTTTCAAAGTACTTTAAACAGTCACGGAGCACTGCGGCTAGTCAAAAGGCCGGAACGGAAGGTTTTGTTACATTTTAAGCCGTAACCTTTGACATTTAGTCGCACCAGAGGCATCCATTTGCATCTGCTCTCCGAGACGGTTAAAATGACATCAAGCTCAAAGCGGTCAGACCTTCCTTTGTGCTGTAAAGGGCACCGTACGGCATGAAAGCGTGACCTTTGACCTTTGGAGCTTTGTTACAATTCAAGCCGTAACCTTTGACATTAGGAGCAGCGGAGGCATCAATCTGCATGTACTCTTCGAGCCGGTTCCAATGAGAGCAAGCTCAAAGCGGTCGGACCTTCCTTTGCGCCGTCGAGAGTACTGTCGGCATTGCGAATGTGACCTCTGACCTCGGTTTTGACCTTGTCCGAGGTCGCAGGGTCCCCATATTTTGCAAGCGGGTTCCACACAAGTGCAACAACACACTCTCGGAGTTTCGGAGCGCCAACCACATTTTTTCAATTTTTTAAATTTTCTTCCCAATCAGCCAACACAAGCCGGTCATATGCGAAGCTCCAGACAGCATTTTGCTCAAAGTTTGACATTTTATTGAAAAAAGTTCTGGGTGGGTTACAGTTTACATACTTCAGAATCCTTATCTGGGCCTTATTTAGATGCCCCCTGTGAAGAAATTATCTCTTTAGCCCTTTTCAAAGTACTTTAAACAGTCACGGAGCACTGCGGCTAGTCAAAAGGCCGGAACGGAAGGTTTTGTTACATTTTAAGCCGTAACCTTTGACATTTAGTCGCACCAGAGGCATCCATTTGCATCTGCTCTCCGAGACGGTTAAAATGACATCAAGCTCAAAGCGGTCAGACCTTCCTTTGTGCTGTAAAGGGCACCGTACGGCATGAAAGCGTGACCTTTGACCTTTGGAGCTTTGTTACAATTCAAGCTGTAACCTTTGACATTAGGAGCAGAGCAAGCTCAAAGCGGTCGGACCTTCCTTTGCGCCGTCGAGAGTACTGTCGGCATTGCGAATGTGACCTCTGACCTCGGTTTTGACCTTGTCCGAGGTCGCAGGGTCCCCATATTTTGCAAGCGGATTCCACACAAGCTAAACAACACACTCTCAAAGGCTCGGAGTGCCAAGCACATTTTTGGATTTTTTTTCAATTTTCTCATTCTTCTCCAGCACTAGCCTCTCAGACTATTCACGTAAATCAGAATTATGTGAGAAATATTAAATGTTATTGAGAAAAAAATTATGGGTGAGTTTAAGTTTCCATACTTCAGATTCCCAGACACATAAGTACATGGTAAAAATATTTGGAAAAAAAAATTATGGGTGAGTTTAAGTTTCCATACTTCAGATTCCCAGACACCCCCCCCCCATAAGTACATGGTAAAAATATTTGGAAAAAAAAATTATGGGTGAGTTTAAGTTTCCATACTTCAGATTCCCAGACACATAAGTACATGGTAAAAATATTTGGAAAGTGGGACCCAAATTGGTTTGTCGTACACCCCCCCCCACACACCATTACAAAATATTTGTCGTACGCCCCCCCTCCACACACCATTACAAAATATTTGGTAACTGGGACCCATATTTCATTTCTGCCACCCCCCCCACACACCATTACAAAATATTTGTCATACGCACACACACTATTACAAAATATTTGGTAACTGGGACCCATATTTCATTTCTGCCACCCCCCCCCCATAAGTATAAGTACACACAGTACGTTAATATTTGTTTAATATATGGTAAGCGGGCCTCCTATTGACTTTCTGCCACCCCCCCATGAGTACAAGTACAACCCGAGTAGAACACCGCCACCTAGGGTCCAAGAACGTGCAGCACACAAATACGTTATTTCCGGCTCAAATATAGTGGCGACGGGCCTGCAAATCCACTGGACCATCCCTTGGCCCAAATATATGGACGGCGCTGCTAAATCCCTATGGGAGAATTGGACGGCCGGGCACTAGAGTGCTTCCCAAACTTTAAGTGTTTGAACTGGTCTCTGGAGGAATGCAAGGGGAGTTTTCAGGGAATTATGAAACACTATTTTCGGATACAATTTCTCCATTTTCACCCCTTTTCTCTGGTTGTCCCAAAATGAACTCAGACTTTTTCTGACTCTGGACGAATGCAAGGGGAGTTGTCAGGGGACTCTACCCGCCTCATGAGACACTATTTTCGGATAATTTTTCTCCATTTTCACCCCTTTTCTATGGTTGTCCAAAAATGAACTCAGACTTTTTCTGACTCTGGACGAATGCAAGGGGAGTTGTCAGGGGACTATACCCGGGTTATGAGGCACTATTTTCAGATACTTTTTTTCCATTTTCACCCCTTTTTTATGGTTCTCCAAAAAGTTAACTCAGACTTTTTTCTGACTCTGGAGAAATGTAAGGGGGGTTGACAGGGGACTCTACCCGCCTTATGATGCACTATTTTTGGATACCTTTTTACATTTTCACCCCTTTTGTCTGGTTCTTTTTATTTTTATTTCTACCGGGGGCACTACCCGTTCCTGGGTGCCCCCCGACGGCCATTGTCCAGCCGTTCCCCCCCCCAACTCGACCGTATATTAACGGATGTTGTCCATTTTTGCTGCGTTCTTCTCCTCTCACCTCATTGATCGAATGGCAAACGCAACCCACCATCAGAGGGCCTCCACCGGCCTGGCCTCGTGCCGGTGCTCTGGCGGTCTGTTCCTCCGAACTGCGAGTTCTTCTCCTCTGACCTCACTGATCGAATGGCAAACGCGACCCGCCGTCGGAGGGTCTTCTCCCCCGGTCCACGTGCCGGTGCTCTGGCTGTCGGTTCCTCCGAACTGCGGGTTCGACTCTGATGTCCGGGAGGGTGTGCTGCGTGGGGGTAACCCTGCATGTCTCTTACCTTCCGGGCCAACAGATATGAAGCGTTTCCAAGACGAACCGTCTGACTCAGGGGTCCCACCACGGGTTCCGCAGCAGGGTGGAAGTTCCACCTCCCCACTTCAACGCGGAGTGCCAGGCAAACATCAGTTTCTCTAATCCTCCACTGTTGCATAGCGGCCTTAGTCGGCTGCAGCATTCAGCAATTGGCCTTGCTCCGGGCACCAGTTCCCTCGGGGACCACGGCTCGGTGGCTTCACATGATATAGGGTCGACCCAACTTCATCTCAGGCTACCTGTTTGATCCTGCGTAACAACATCATATGCTTGTCTGCAAAGAGGGAACTGCTTGGTCCTGCCCTGGTGTTCCTCTACAGCTAGTGTCCAGCCGTCAGCTGTGCTATCAGCACATTTCACCCGCCATCGGAGGGCCTCCTGCCCGGGTCCACGTGCCGGTGCTTGGCGGTCGGAAGAATGATATTTTGCAGGACATGACGGAGCTCAGGAGTCTGCACTTTGAAGCTCCTGGAGCGGACAAAGATATGTGTATTTGCCTGAATGATGGAAATAAACAAAGAATGATATTTTACAGGACATGACAGAGATAGGTGTATTTTTATAGCTTTTTAGAAATACACCAAATGTGATATTGCAGGGCAATACGGAGCTCATATACCCATGTGATGTTGTGCAGTACATTACTGAGCTCATTTAACGACATGGAGTACCAGGGGCACTAAGGGGAACTAAGGTCTTACCCGGATGTCCTTATGTGTTTAGTCAGAGTGAGAGTGCTTGAGTTTGGGTACACAGTTTTGCCAGGTGCACCCACCCGTGGAAAGACGAAATATGACAAAACAGTTAAAGTTTGAACCTCCAGCACAGTTGGGGTGCCGTGAAGAAGGCCGAATATGGATGCTGATGGGCGGACGGTAAAGCACCGCAAAATCCACCCCCCTTTTAGGGTTTCCAGGGGCATGAGGTTCTGTAGGGTGTGAACATCTGGGTTTAGTCCGTGGGGGAGTGGTTAAGTCCGGGGTCCCAGGGTCTCACGGTGTGCGAGGTTATGGAAGTGCGCATGTTAGGAAGACATGCTGGAGCGGCTTAGTCTGTCCTTTGGGGCTCTGTGAAGGGCCACAGAGAGGTGGTTTTCGCGGTCTGTCTCCTGGAAGTGTGAAAAAAACTGTTTGCCTTTTGCCTTTGCCTGTGAGTGTGAGACCCTGCGAACAGCAGTGAACCTGCTGCCAGCATTATTAACATATTAATCAGGCGTTTTAACACTATAGCCCACAATTCCTGGAGGTTCCAGGCCGAATTTGGGAGCTCATAGGCAGCCTGCCATACGCCTCCACCCGTGGAAGGAAGAACAAAGTAAAGAAAACGTTCAATTATATCTTAAAATAATCAAAAATGAAGTTTAAAAAAAGTGCCAACAGAGAAAGGGGCCAACCCTTCCGCGCTTCGGGCCGAAGCCCCAGACACTTTTGCACTCCCCCCGTTGCAACTTACAATGCAGAGGGGAATCGAGACCTCCCCTCATCCGTCAAAAAAATGCATTCATGTTTTTCAAGCTACGATCTGCACGAAATCGGAGGAATGTAAGGAGAGTTGTCAGGGGACTCTACCCGCCTTATGAGACACTATTTTGGGATACAATTTCTCCATTTTCAGCCCTTTTCTCTGGTTCTCCCAAAAGATAACAGAGTTTTTTCCTGACTCTGGAGGATTGCAAGGGAGTTGTCAGTGGACTCTACCCGCCTTAAGAGCCACTATTTTGGGATACATTTGATACATTTTCGCCCCTTTCTATGGTTCTCCCAAAAGTTAACTCAGACTTTTTCTAACTCTGGAGGAATGTAACGGGGGTTGTCAGGGGACTATATCCGCCTTAAGGGACACTATTTTGGGGTACAATTAGTCAATTTTCACCCCTTTTTTTTCTGGTTCTTCCAAAAGTTAACTTAGACTTTTTCTGACCCATGTGCATCACCCTGGATCTCTGCCTGTGTGCCTGTGGGACCCTGCTTACAGCAGTGACTCTGCTGTACATTTCATGAGTCAAATGTGGATGAAATGGACAGATTCCTGTACATTTCATGAGTCAAATGTGGATGAAATGGACAGGTTTCAAGCGTCTTTCCTGGGTTACATAGTGCTGTGAAGCAGCCTGTCCTCTGGGTGGTGGGAGAGCGAGGTACTGGAAGGAGCTCTCTGGGTCACATCCTGCTGCTGCTGCTGCTCCTCTCTCCCTGTATTCACATAACTTGTACCCAGCTTTCACACACTCATTCCTGGTTAAGAAAGCCATGTGCATCACCCTGGATCTCTGCCTGTGTGCCTGTGGGACCCTGCTTACAGTCCGTAATTTGGGGCTCTGTCACTTTGGGTAACCGCCCCACTGTCAGACGTCTCCTGAGAATGGACGTCCATTCTCTCTAAATAGGGTACTTGTCTGAGTCAAAGCTCCGGGGGTGCAGGCTCACCCAGTCTGATATGACCCACATCATCAGAGAGGTGAAAGCAAACATGAACGACTTGAAAAAGTCTGTCACTGTCCACCAGTTTAAGGTGAAGAGGAACAAACTGGATCGTCTGCCGAGCCAGGCGGAGCTTCTCGCCGTCAAGGCGGCCGCTGAGAAGCGCATCCCTGATCTCCTCGACCTGATGGCTTGCAATCCGACCTCAATCACCCAGTACCTGCTATATGGCTATCTAATAGCTGTGAGAACTCAGCAATCAGGCGTCCATTTAGGTAGCTCTTTCGTGAGCGTCAGCGTCAGCGTCAGACAGCCGAAGACCGACAAAGACATTGGAGTCCTGCGGGAGTCACGAGGGTGGCAAAGAGGAGGCAAATCCTACTCTGATTGAGCTAAGTATCGCTGGTGTTTTATTTTTATTTTCTTTAGCTTCCTAGCCTCTCATGCTATAATCATGTGTATTTTCTCCATTCCTGTTCATGTGTCTTCTCGCAATTATCACTGGCCCCGTGTATCTCCTAATCGCTATAACCGGCCCGCTCTCGTCTATCCCACGTGCTCCACTGAGATCCAACATCTAGTTTCAGGCGGCCTGTGGAACTGCCAGTCAGCTGTTCCCAAGGCTGACTTCATCTCTGGCTACGCCTCCCTGCAGTCTCTGGATTTCCTTGCTCTCACTGAGACCTGGATTACTCCATCCAACACATCCACCCCAGCAGCTCTCTCCACAGCATATTCCTTCTCCCAGACACCCAGACCCACTGGCAGAGGAGGTGGCACTGGTCTCCTGCTCTCTCCCAACTGGGGCTTTTCCCTCTTCAAGCTACCTAACTTCACTCCTTCCACCTTTGAATTCCATGCCGTCACAGTAACCCATCCTATACAACTAACCATTGTTGTTCTCTACCGTCCACCAGGCGCCTTGGGGGACTTCTTGTAGGAATTAAACAATCTCCTCACACACATCCCTGAAACTGGCCCTCCCGCTGTACTTCTCGGAGATTTCAACCTCCAGACGGGGAAGATGGACGAACTAATCTCTGTTAACCGCCTTTGCTTTCTCACTGTCTCCGTCTCCACCGACTCATAAAGCTGGCAATGTCCTTGATCTCATATTCTCAAGGAACTGCGCTACTTCTAACCTCTCTGTAAACCCGCTCCACACCTCCCATCACTTCTTCATTTCATTCTCTCTACCCCTTTCCAAACATAACAAACTAATCTCTTCGCATCCTGCACCTGTCCGCCGTAACCTCCGTTCCCTCTCCCCCTCTACCTTTGCCTCCTCCGTGCTCTCAGCCCTCCCTTCCTCCGACTCGTTCCAACTCCTGCCTCCTAACTCTGCTGCGGAAACTCTCCTCTCTACTCTCTCATCCTCTCTGGACTCTCTCTGTCCTCTCTGGACTCTCTCTGTCCTCTCTCATCCTCTCTGGACTCTCTCTGTCCTCTCTCATCCTCTCTGGACTCTCTCTGTCCTCTCACATCTCGGCAGGCTCGTCAGTCCCCTCCTGCTCCCTGGCTAAATGACGCACTGCGTGCTAATAGAACCGTCCTTCGGGCAGCAGAGCGGAAATGGTGGAAACCAAACACCGTGACGACCTCCTAACCTATCAGGCTCTCCTCTCCTCTTTCTCTGCTTGGATCTCTCAGGCAAAAAGCACTTTCTTTCAAGATAAGATCCAATCTTCCTATTCCAATCCTAAAAAACTATTTTCCATCTTCTCCACCCTCTTGGACCCCCCCCACAGCCCCTTCCCCCTCCTCCCTTCTGTCAAGCGACTTTGTTAACCACTTTGAAAAAAAGGTTGACGATATTCGCTCTTCTTTTTCTGACTCACCTCTACTCACCGCCGGATCACCTGAGCCTCCTTCCACCGGCACACTAACCTCCTTTTCCCCTCTCTCTCCAAGTGAGGTTCTTACCCTCATTACCTCTGCCCGCCCTACCACCTGTCCTCTGGACCCTATCCCTTCTAACCTCCTTCAGACTATCGCTCCTGATATTCTACCATTTCTCACCCATTTCATCAACACTTCTCTAACTTCTGGTCACTTTCCAAACAGTCTCAAGGAGGCAAGAGTAAACCCTCTCCTAAAGAAACCCACTCTCAACCCGTCTGACGTTATAAACTACAGGCCTGTCTCTCTCCTCCCGTTCCTGTCTAAATCACTTGAACGCGCTGTCTTTAAACAACTCTCCTGCTATCTCCATCAGAACAACCTTCTGGATCCGCACCAGTCTGGTTTCAAGGCAGGTCACTCCACAGAAACTGCCCTCCTTGCTGTCACTGAGGAACTGCACACGGCTAAAGCAGCCTCCCTCTCCTCTGTCCTCATCCTGTTGGACCTGTCTGCTGCATTCGACACGGTGAACCATCAGATCCTCCTTCACTCTCCAAGAACTTGGAGTTTCAGGCTCTGCACTTTCCCTCCTCACCTCCTACCTCAAAGACCGCACCTACAGGGTTACTTGGAGAGGGTCTGAGTCCGACCCCTGTCAATTAACTACAGGGGTCCCTCAGGGCTCTGTTCTTGGTCCTCTCCTCTTCTCCCTGTACACAAACTCGCTCGGATCAGTCATTAGCCCGCATGGTTTTTCATACCACTGCTACGCTGACAACACCCAATGAATTCTGCCCTTCCCCCGCTCAGAGACCCAGGTCGTCGCACGCATCTCTGCTCGTCTAGCTGACATCTCTCAGTGGATGTCTGCTCATCATCTCAAGCTCAACCTTGACAAAACTGAACTGCTTTTCCTTCGGGGAAAAGATTGTCCCACTCTTGACCTGACTATCAACATTGGCTCCTCTGTTGTTTCCCCGACTCAGACTGCAAGTAATCTGGGTGTGACCCTAGATAACAACCTGTCCTTCACTGCAAACATCGCTGCTCCAACCCGCTGCTGCAGATACACGCTCTACAGCATCAGGAGGATGCGTCCCCAGCTGACCCAGAGAGCCACGCAGGTTCTGGTCCAGGCTCTCGTCACCTCACTAGACTACTGCAACTCCCTCCTGGCTGGTCTACCTGCATGCGCCATCCGACCTCTGCAGCTCATCCAGAATGCAGCGGCTCGTCTGGTCTTCAACCTTCCTGAATGTTCCCACACCACGCCGCTCCTCCGCTCCCTTCACTGGCTTCCGGTAACTGCTAGAATCCACTTCAAGACCCTGGTACTTGCGTACCATGCTGCGAATGGATCTGGCCCTTCCTACATCCAGGACATGGTTAAACCGTACACCCCAGCACGTGCACTCCGCTCTGCATCAGCCAAACGGCTCGCTGCACCCTCACTGCGAGGGGGACCCAAGTTCCCATCAGCAGAAACACGTGGGTTTGCTATCCTGGCTCCAAGATGGTGGAATGAGCTCCCATTGAAATCAGGACAGCAGATAGCTCACACACCTTCCGGCGCAGACTGAAAACTCATCTCTTTCGACTCCACTTCGAGCGATAGAATGACTAACAAAGAACTGCTTACAGAGCACTTATATACTAATAAAGGTCTGGCTTATCTACAGCCAGTTGAGTAGCACTTGAAACGATTGGCTCTTTGAAACCTGATGTACTTTATGATTCTGTTTTCTTCAAGGTTGTGTCTTCCTGGTCGAATGTACTTATTGTAAGTCGCTTTGGATAAAAGCGTCAGCTAAATGCAATGTAATGTAATGTAATGTAATCTAACCCTCCATTGAAGCCTCCTCTATGGCCACCGTCCGGGTGTGTACGCAAACATGACCAACACTGAGGATGACTGATTCTATGCGAATATGCCTGGAATAAAGGAGGGATTGAAGATCCGCTCCATGTTCAGGGCGGCAGCAGCTGCAGCAGCATCATCGGAAGGACTTCTACCGCCGTAAGATACCTCCGAAGAGTGTAATTAGGACACACCCTCTGATCCCCCTCTTTGAAAAGGGGAAGCCCAGGGCTTTGCCACTGTGGAGTTGTTTGATG
>CM070433.1:41532249-41582442 GCA_036324595.1 Champsocephalus gunnari | reverse complement strand
GTGTAGAGGGTAGTTGATGGTAAGGGGTGGAAGGGTGTAAATTATGGTAAGAAGGGTAGGTAGGGGTAGTTGATGGGTAAGGAGGTGGAAGGGTGTAAATTATGGTAAGAAGGGTGAGGTAGGGGTAGTTGGATGGTAAGGAGGTGGGAAGGGTGTAAATTATGGTAAAAGGGTAGGTAGGGGTAGGTTGATGGGTAAGGAGGGTGGAAGGGTGTAAATTATGGTAAGAATGGTAGGTAGTATGGTGATGGTAAGGAGGGTGGGAAGGTGTAAATTATGGTAAGAAGGGTGAGGTGGGGGGGTAGGTTGATGGGTAAGAGGGTGAAGGGTGTGAAATATGGTGAAAAGGTAGGTAGGGGGTAGTTGATGGGTAAGGAGTGGAAGGGTGAAATTATGGTAAGAAGGGTAGGTGAGGGGTAGGTTGATGGGTAAAGTGGGAAGGGTGTAAATTATGGTAAAAGGGTAGGTAGGGGGTAGGTTGATGGTAAGGAGGTGGGGAAGGGTTAAATTATGGTAAGAAGGTGAGTAGGGGGGGTAGTTGATGGGTAAGGAGGTGGAATGGTGTGAAATATGGTGAAGAAGGGTAGGTGAGGGGTAGTTGATGGGTAAGAGGGTGGGGAAGGGTGGAAATTATGGTAATAAGGGTGAGGTAGGGGTAGGGTTGATGGGTAAGGGAGGTGGGAAGGTGTAAATTATGGTAAGAAGGGTAGGTAGGGGTAGGTTGATGGTGGTAGATATATGAGGTGTAATGTATAGTTTTGGGTAATAATATGAGGGTGTAATGGTATAGTTTTGTGGTAGAATATGAGTGTAATGGGTATAGTTTGTGGTAGAATATGAGGTTAATGGTATAGTTTGTGGGTAGATATATGAGGTGTAATGGTATAGTTTGTGGTAGATATGATGAGTAATGTATAGTTTGTGGTAATATATGAGTTAATGGTATAGTTTGTGGTAGATATATGAGGTGTAATGGGTATAGTTGTGGGTAAATATAGGGTTAATGGTATAGTTTGTGGTAATATATGAGGGTGTAATGTATAGTTTGTGTATGAATAATGATGTTAATGGTATAGTTTGTGTATATATAGGTTAATGGTATAGTTTGGTAATATATGAGTTATGGGTATATTTGGTAATATATAGGGTAATGGGTATAGTTTGTGTAGATATATGAGGTTAATGGTAAGTTTGTGGGTAATATATAGGGTGTAATGGGTATATGTTGCACTCAGAGACAACAGCACAGACAGAGGGCTCGTTTCTCTGTGATAACGTGAGGAGGCACGACCTTCAGAGGACATGTCTTTCACCGTTCATTATAAATGAGTCGAGAATGGACTCGTGAGGAATAAGCCCCTCCCCCTCTTATCCATGGTCTTTTCGTATCTCTTTGTCTTCGATCATAACGTCTCATGTGTCTCTGTGTCGTCCCTCCACGTCCACCGTGTGTCTTCTTCTGCTCGTTCGAGCCGTGTCGTGTTTATTTGTAGCGAACTCGCAGAATGAACGTGTTCTAATGGAAAACATGCAGATTCAAAGCTTCTGTCCGAACGACGAGAGCCAACACACCTCGGAAAGGTTGCTTTGATTAGAGAACATGACAACAAGCTGCTCAGAGACCGTGTCGCCTTGTAACCGTCCCTCTGCGAGAGGAGGATAATCACCGTCATTATGTTTCTCTCAGGGAGGCTTTCGGAGAAGAGCGGGAAACACTCCCACGATGTTAGAGCCGCACTCTGCAGAATCTGTAATTAACGCGTCGCTGACGCTGCAGCGGAGAGGAGTGTAATCGCCTCCCTCAGACAGAGCTCTGGAGTTACATCGGTGAAGCCTCGAGGCTCAGCGAGTGGACACAAAGGTTCCTTTCCTCCAGTGCTTCTCAAAGTGTGGTCCGCGGACAGGGGCGGCGCCAGGATGTTGTTGCTGCAGTAGCTTAGCAGTTGCTATGACAGCACGGCGTTGCTAGTTAATTTTCAAAATAAACAAACAATACCAGTGGGCCCAGCACGAGCCTGTTCATATTGTAGCGTTCACCGCTATTCAAGATCACTCAAGCCTTCAGTGTCGAAAACGTTCCCTTTATTTACAGAACCGATCAATAGTGTAACACTCATGACTTTCACGTGACACACACCGGACAACGCACACACACACACACACACACACACACACACACACACACACACACACACACACACACACACACACACACACACACACACCTGGAAGGGGCGGTCTCTCCCTAACTCCCACCAACAACATCGCCTAATAACGCACTTTTCCTCCTCTCTGGCCTCACTCTGTGACTCGCTCGGTTTCCATTTTCGATCTACTGAGAATCAGCCAAGTAACAGTTCACGCAGTAAATTACAACGACCCGCCCCTGATAGATCCCGCGAAAATGTATCATATTTATACACATTCTCGCGGGCTGCGAGAATGTGTATAAATATGATACATTTTCATATCAAAACAATGGGGTTGCTAAGCCGTTGCTAGGCCAATTGTTGGAGTTACTATAGCAACTCCTAGATACCCCCTGGCGCCGCCCCTGTCCGCGGCCCCCTAGTGGTCCGTGAGTATATTGGTAACATTTCACATTTGAAATAAATTAATTAATTTGAGTTTTCCGCACTCTCCCGGGAATATCTCGGCAATGGAGCGAGCTTAAGTTTCACTTTCGATGGCAGGATATAGCCCAGCGCAACACCTTCGTCACACATGTTGCCACTTGTTTGTACCATCTTCAGGCGATTTGTAATCTGTTCTAGAAAAACGATGTGATTTTGGATATTCGTGGAGTTAGCTGGTCCGCGAGAGTTTCTTTATTGGTTCAGAAGCTGCTCGACTCTGATTACTATCTGGTTCAAAAGATTGAAATGTGTTCTTTGAATGTCACTAAAGTAGGGGTGCAACAACTAATCGACTTAATCGATTACAATCGATTATCAAATTAGTCGTTTGTTGCAGCCCTACACTAAAGCACATTAAATCATGTGGATTCCCGTTAAGCTAAGCTAGGCTAGTTAGCTTTCAGCAAGACTAGTTTAACTGGTGTCAAATATTCTTCAAAAAAATATATATATAATAAAATAAAAATATATAATAATATTACAAATACATATAATAAAATAGGCAAATTAAATATAATGAAATGTTATCGTTATCGTGTTATCGTTCTGCAGAGACCACAGGGGTGGACCACGGAGACGGGTTCTACGCCGGGATGCCCATCCCCTGCGCCGAGAGCTACAACGCATTCTGTGTTCACGGGAAATGTGAAATCAAGTACAACATGGCCACCTGCAGGTAAATACACGTACTGCAGGTAAATACACGTACTGCAGGTAAATACACTAAATACACGTACTGCAGGTAAATACACTAAATACACGTACTGCAGGTAAATACACTAAATACACGTACTGCAGGTAAATACACTAAATACACGTACTGCAGGTAAATGCACGTACTGCAGGTAAATACACTAAATACACGTACTGCAGGTAAATGCACTAAATACACGTACTGCAGGTAAATACACTTACTGCAGGTAAATACACGTACTGCAGGTTAATATACTAAATACACGTACTGCAGGTAAATACACTAAATACACGTACTGCAGGTAAATACACGTACTGCAGGTAAATATACTAAATACACGTACTGCAGGTAAATACACTTATACTAAGATAAGATGGACCTTTATTAATCCCCATGGGGAAATTCAGTATTCAAACAGCAACAGGGTGAGATTGAAAAACAGCACAGATTCAAACAAGATTAAAGATTAATGCAATTACAATGATATTATAAATATATATAAAGTTAAGTAACGTTTAAAATAAGAAATGAATTGTTTCTTAATTACACCTACGCAAGGGCTGATTCAAATTCAATGTGAAGATAGATGAACATAAGGCTTAGTGCTTTGTGGACTATGCTAACGTGTGTGTGTGTGTGTGTGTGTGTGTGTGTGTGTGTGTGTGTGTGTGTGTGTGTGTGTGTGTGTGTGTGTGTGTGTGTGTGTGTGTGTGTGTGTGTGTGTGTGTGTGTGTGTGTGTGTGTGTGTGTGTGTGTGTGTGTGTGTGTGTGTGTGTGTGTGTGTGTGTGTGTGTGTGTGTGTGTGTGTGTGTGTGTGTGTGTGTGTGTGTGTGTGTGTGTGTGTGTGTGTGTGTGTGTGTGTGTGTGTGTGTGTGTGTGTCAGGTGTGATGCAGGTTATAAGGGGACTAAGTGTGAGGACCCTCAGGACTTCAACATCCTGTACGTGGTTCCCAGCGGTCAGAAGCTTCACTACGTTCTCATCGCCGCCATCATCGGCGCCGTGCAGATCGCCATCATCGTCGCCGTGGTGATGTGCATCACGAGGTGAGGCCGCACACACTTTCATCAACAACAAAGCCCCCTTTGGGTTTGGAAAAGACGTTATTAAACAAACAAATATAAAGATAAGATGTACTTTAGTTAAAGGGGACCTATCATGCAAAATGCGCTTTCTGATGTCTTCTCTCCATCACTGTGTGTCCCCGGTGTGTCCCTGTGTGTCCCCGGTGTGTCCCTGTGCGTCCCCTGTGTGTCCCTGTGTGTCCCCGTGTGTCCCCTGTGTGTCCCCGGTGCGTCCCCGGTGTGTCCCCGGTGCGTCCTCTGTGTGTCCCTGTGTGTCCCCGGTGCGTCCCTGTGTGTCCCTGTGTGTCCCTGTGTGTCCCCGGTGTGTCCCTGTGTGTCCCCGGTGCGTCCCCGTGTGTCCCTGTGTCCCCCCGTGTGTCCCTGTGTGTCCCCGTGTGTCCCCTGTGTGTCCCTGTGTGTCCCCGGTGCGTCCCCGGTGCGTCCCTGTGTCCCCCCCCCGGTGTGTCCCTGTGTGTCCCCGTGTCCCCGGTGTGTCCCCGTGTGTCGGGGAACTCACGCAGCATCAGAGAATAAACCCTCTCTCTTTTCCTCCGTACCCAAATCTCTAAAAACGGGGAACAACGGAGCTGATCCAGATTTGCGTCCGATATGACGTAACATCTGAAATGTGGACCCACGGGCCAATCAGAAAGCTGCTATCAGAAACAATGCCCGACTGATGGTTTTGTGATAACAAAAAAAAGTAATCTAAGAATTTGAAAAAATATATAAAAATCGAAACTTTTACTGTTTTCCTCAAAATACTTTTTCTGGAGAAAGAGAAAAGTCCGAATTATTGTTTTGTCTTTGAATTTTGAGAACAAATATTTTCCTTTATAAATTCTGAAGAAAGTCAGAATTCTGGATCTGGATGAACACTGAGCAGAACCCAGAGGTATCACGCTCAGTGGGGGATGGATGATCCCCGCTAAATGTCTCTTAACATTTGCCGGAAGCACTCCGCGGTTTCTGCGATGACCGCTTCTTCTGGTAGCAAATTCCACTCTCTGATTGTTCTCGGAAAGAAGGAGTATTTAAGAGCGTCACTAGTTGCGAAAATGTGCTCAAAGTTCAAAGAATTGGCTTTGCGGGTTCTTCTAACTGGCTCTAGGTACATTGACGCATCAATGGCTGAGATGTTATGGACAATCTTGAAGAAGAGAACCAAACGAGCCAATCGCCGCCTTTCACTTAATTTCACCCAGTTCAACCGCTTGAGCATTTCTGTGACGCTGCTGTGCCATTCATAATCTCCAAAAGTGAATCTTGCACCTCTTCTTTGTACCGATTCCAAGGCATCACTGCCTTTATCAGTGTAGGGGTCCCAGACCGAGCTGGCGTACTCTAGTTTAGAACGTACTAGGGCCACAAAAGCTGTCTCCTTCCGTTTCTGGGGACAGCGTCGCAGGTTCCGGCGTAGGAAGCCGAGCGAACGGTTTGCCTGTGTTACAGTGTGGCCAATGTGTTGGCCACACTTCAGGTTCTTATGGATTTCTACCCCAAGATAAGGCTGGTGGGTCACCTCTTTTAACACCTGGCAACATAGAGTATAGTTTTTAATGTGCGGGTTAGTTGATCTGCTTGTTCGTAGGATGTAGCACTTACTAGTATTAAAGCACATTCCCCACGTGTTAGCCCATTCCTGAAGTCTAGTCAGGTCACCCTGTAGGTCTTCTTGGTCACTTCCATTTTTAATAGGCCTGTAGAGCAGGCAGTCATCCGCGAATAACCGCACTGTAGATGCTACATGTGACGGCAGGTCATTAATGTAGCATAAGAAAAGCAATGGACCCAGCACAGTGCCTTGTGGGACACCAGAGTCGACGTGAACTGTACTTGATTTCACCCCTTCTACGACTACTTGTTGGCTTCTTTGCATGAGAGAGGTTGTGGTCCAATCGAGTATTGGGCCGGTTATACCCATGTGGGCCAGCTTTAGCAACAGGCGCTGATGTGGAACCGTGTCGAAAGCCTTTGAGAAGTCAAGGATTGCCACATCGACTTGCGATTTCTGGTCATGATATTTTGCCAGGTCGTGCATTGTGATTAGGAGTTGAGTTTCACACGAATGGTTTTGTCGAAATCCATGCTGGAACGGGGCGAGGACATTATGCCTTTCCAGGTGATTCAACAGGTGTTTGCAAATGATGTGTTCTAGAAGTTTACAACATACTACTGTCAGGGAAACTGGTCTGTAATTTGCGGCGATGTGCCGGTCCCCTTTCTTGAATATAGGCGTAACGTTTGCCTGCAGCCAGTCATCGGGTAGATTTCCTGTTTGCAGTGACTGCGTGAATACGCACTTGAGCAGTGGGCCTATTTGGGGGGCCAGCATTTTGAGTATACGATCGGGTAGACCATCTGGGCCGCTAGCTTTGTTGATCTTAATATTTGCCAGTAGTTTGGTCACTCCTTCAGTCGTGATGATCAGGTCTTCTATCTGCGGGGCTGGTTCTCCTGATATAGAGGGCTGGCTACCATCATCCTTAGTAAACACAGATTTAAATTGTTTGTTGATGAGTTCAGCCTCGTCTTTGCTGCTACTGCAGAGGTCTTCACCCTCTCGAATAGGGGAGACTCCAATGTTGTCCGCTCCACATTCTTTGACATATTTTTTCAGCAAGACTCTGGGTGAGTGTGTTTTCGATATAGTCCCAGTTCGGGGAGAAGGGTAAAAAAATAAATAATAATTCTCAGAATTGCGAAGAAAAAAAACCAATTCTGAAATAAAAAATCTTTGCGAGAAAATTCAAGAATCAGAGAAAAAAAGTTCAAATTTGTTTCCCCGCTCAAAATTCAGTTTTGTTCCGCTGAGAGGTGGCCTGAACAATAAATCTCTCTTTTCTATCTTTAGGAAATGTCCGAAGAACAACCGGGGTCGCCGGCAAAAGCAAAACCTGGGACACTTTTCCTCGGACACGAACTCCCGGATGGTATAGCCGAGTCGTCCGGGGCCTTTTTTTAAAACCTTTTTTCTTACGCCGTGGGAACACCATTTTTTGAAACGGTAGATGTTTGGTATTTAGTTTTTTCCTCCTGGAAAACCATAAAGAAGAAGAAGAAGAAGAATGAGAATATTTATTTAAGGGGCCTTACTTACTTTCCCTCCTTTTTCTTTTGGATGGAAGTCATTTTTCTTTCTTTGCCGGAAGAACAAGGACGCGAATCTTCAAAACCCCCCGCTGTCACTTTACGTTGTTACCGTGTCTTAATTACTAAATGCTTTATAAAAAAACGGTACTTTTGGGAACTGGAGAAACGTCCGCCCCTCTTGAATGTGCTTTTTATCGTAACATGTTTATTTCTACGCCCCTGTTTCACTAACAGCTGATCACCAAATGCAGTTTGTTTTCTAATTGAAGGAGTTTGTGGCCGGCCAGTGATACAGAAACGTTTATACTTTATTCTCTCAAGACGTCACTGTGTTCCAACAAGCTAATCATGTATTACTATTCTAATGATTCCTTTTCTTTAGAGTAGCTTTTGTTACTTTTGTTTAAATAATTATACTAGTTCCTGTATATATATCCGCATGACTTGTGAAAACGGTGTACTGTGGTGTTGTTTCAAACCTTTTTAAAAAGAAGAACTCAACGCCTCCTCGTTTTCAGAGAAATTCGGAGATGGACGTCTAAAAGATTCGGACTGACAAACGGAGGACAATGAGAGGGGGAGGTTTACGATGTTTCTGAAGAAAGCGATGTTTAAAGTTTGGGGAAAACTGTCTGAAAATATCAAAAAGAAGAGCAGCAGTGGGAAACTTTGGAGTACGCTCTTCTGAAAGACAGGTTTGTGTTGATTCCAAGGAATGTTTTTGCATCTTCGCACGAAATACTTCAGAGGATTGTAGAGGAAGTGTGTCGCCTGTTTTGAGGTTTCAAAGACTGCGAATTGTTGTTTGTTATGTAAGGGGGAGAACAGCTTGGTTGCGCAGACGGCTGTAATCAAGGTTCGTCTTTGAATGTGGGAGAAATATTTTCTCTTTTTCTACTTTTGTTGGTTTTAGGTTTTGCATTTGCTCCGCAGCGAGACATTCCAAGCACATGAAAAACCTATAATGTAAAAAGATGTCGGTACAAATATGACTTTAACCCCCCGTTTCCTTCTGGGACAAACATGTGGTGGGTTTGTATTGGAGTACGTTGTTCTGAAGGAACAGGTTTGTGTTGAGTAAAGGAAGCCTGTTTCGAGGTTTCAACGACTAAATGGTTCCTAAACGATGTTGTGTAACTGGAGAACGTCTCGGGGGCAGGGATGGCTTTAATCGAGGTTTTTCTTTGAATGTGAGAGAAATATTGCGTTGTTTTGCATTTGCTCCACAGCGAGACATTCCAAGCACAGAAGATCTGATAATAATAATAGAACAAGAAAATCCCTTTACGATATTAGTTAAAGACCCTTTTGTTATTACTTTACGTGATAAATTAAAAAGTGAAGACGGACAAATACTGTATGTAGAAAGTCAACAGGAGCAACCCACAGGAACTTCACATCTGAGGAGCGACGATGTTTTGTTCCTCGTTGTTTTAATCTGTATGTGATGGTATGACGTTTTGTGCGTTTTATTTCAAAGTCTATGGACGAGGATCAGGGCCACATTGTCTGCTTCTGAGGAAATAAGTCAGAACTTTTTATCAGAATTTTGAGACAAATGTCAAAAATGTTGAGGAATAAAAGTGGAAAAAAAGTAATTTCAGAATTTGGAGAAAAATAGTTTTTCTTATGATTTTTGAGAAAAAGTTGAAAATTCTGGGGAACAGTACTTCTCCCAGGAATAGTTCCGATAGTTCTTGGGATTTTGCGTTCACACCCCGCCCACGTAAAACTCTTTTGTGAAGCCGCCATTTTATTTGCTGGCATTAGCATTATTAGCATTAGCCCAGCGCACCAACGCAGAGAGACTAACTTATGGCAACACAAAAGAAAACATGTGAGCGGTGGAGATGAGGAGGTGTCGGCGTTCTGGCGAATTACTCTGAAGCCGCGACCCAGCAGCTTCTACTGAAGCCAGTCCCCAACTCCGGGGGACTCGGGGACTTCGGGCGGCAGTATACGCCGTGAAGCGGTTTGCGGCCTGAAGAAGCAGAAGAAGTGACTTCATTTGCCTGATCCTCCCTCAGGGACTTATTCCGGTGTGAACGCGATCTACTAGGACAGTTCCAGGAACTACAGAGTTCGGGGGGATTAAGTACTGGGAACTAAGTACGGCAAAGTACTTGGTGTGAAAGCGGCTAATTTCAGAATTCGTTTTATCGAATTTCGAGAAAAAAGTCAAAAATCATCGGAAAAAAATCAGATTTCTTTTTTTCGACTTCTGGTCAGATCGAAAAAGTAAATGTCACATGTGGCCCTGATCCTCTTCTGTAAAAGCCCCATCCTTTTCTTTTGGAAATGACCCACAAGTGTTCGTGTCGCCATGCAGTGATGACGGAGGGTAATTCAGACGCAGCGTCCCTCTCCACTTCATCCAGACTCCATGTTGTTGTGAAGGCATACACTGTTTTGAACGATGAGTCTGAGGCTCGTCTGCTGTCGATGTTTACCCCTTTTGTTTTCTGACGGGAGTTTGTGTAAGGTGTTAGTCTAAAGGTCGTAGGTCAGCCGCCCCGGAGCAACGTGTTTCTTCGTGTTGTCGAACCATCGCAGCCGTGACTTCTCTAAATGTGACTAGAATGTGTTTGACATGTTAATATTCTGCATGTAGACTTCGAGAGGCTATTTTTGGTCTCTGCCAAAATAAAAAAGGAAATGTTTTTGTAATGGACCCCCGAGTGCCGATGTGTCATTTGAGTGAAGAGCAGCTTTCAAAAAATTACTTTTATTTTCTCCTGCGGGGTTTGTTCTCCTGCCTGTCCTCCTCGGCCTCATTTTTCAGCATATTCCACTTCCTTTGTGTGCGTGTGTGTGTGTGTGTTTGTGCGTGTGTGCGTGCGTGTGTGTGTGTGTGTGTGTGTGTGTGTGTGTGTGTGTGTGTGTGTGTGTGCGTGTGTGTGTGTGTGAGTGTGTGTGTGTGTGTGTGTGTGTGTGTGTGTGTGTGTGTGTGTGTGTGTGTGTGCGTGAGTGTGTGTGTGTGTGTGTGTGTGCGTGTGTGAGTGTGTGTGTGTGTGTGTGTGTGTGTGTGTGTGTGTGTGTGTGTGTGTGTGTGGTGTGTGTGTGTGTGTGTGTGTGTGTGTGTGTGTGTGTGTGTGTGTGTGTGTGTGTGTGTGTGTGTGTGTGTGTGTGTGTGTGTGTGTGTGTGTGTGTGTGTGTGTGTGTGTGTTGTGTGTGTGTGTGTGTGTGTGTGTGTGTGTGTGTGCGTGCGTGTGTGTGTGTGCGTGTGTGTGTGAGATGACTGCAGAAACGCCTGTTATTGCCAGTGACCCGTGAGAAGAGACTCTTCAGTGAACGGACACAGAAAAGACGTTTTGCTTGTCTTCGCTCCACAGAGACGCGGTGTCCTGATTCCATACTGATTACTGTGGGTGTCTACAAAGGATCCTCCTGAGACACCGAGCACATGTCGTGCAACGTGTACGCTGCTCTAAGCCTGGCAGCAGAAAAAACAACAAATTGGACAGATTATGACCGTTTATTTCTCTCGATAGACATCAACGTTAACAACGGGAAGCCTGGAACGCCGAGAGTGAACTCGGGTCGCGGACTCACGACGGCACGACTCAAACAAAGGCTTTAGTTTGAAGAAAACATTATTTACAAACTACATTTCCTCTCGGTTTTAACGCTGCAATGTTGCTGTCGTGGCTCATGGCAGGATGTTTAAAACGGTGCCACGTTAACAGGGCTTCTCGACCCACACGTTAAAAACCGTCCACATAAACCTCTGCAGGCGCTGATTTCTGATTTATTTACTTCTTCCATAAAATTAACAAACAAATAAACAAAAAACATGATCGGGGTAACGTGAGGTCAACACTGTATATAACAGCTGATCATCTGGTTGATCACAGTAAATCCAAACTACTCAGAATATGTTAAGAGCTAAATTAATTGGAACATTTTAATTTATAGTCAACACAGAAAATGGCTCTAACATTCCAGCCCCTAATCACCGAGAATAAAGCTACAACTCACAAATAGAGCCAATACTCAAAACAGACTTCGACTTAACATAAACATTCATTCATAGATGAAATTCATCTCGAGTTCGTATAAAAACATTTCTTTTTCTAACTATAGTCGAGTTCCAAGGAATTACCAGGAAGAAAATGTGAAGCTGAAATTTAGATATTGGGTTTACTGCCGCCGAAAAACACATTTCCTATTCATACGCATTTCGCTAAATATCTTCCCTCGCTAATTGGGATTCAGTGGCGAGCGCGGATGAGGTTGAATGTGTCCTCCAGCCATGTCCTGCGCTCCCCCCACCTGTCGGGGGTCCTTCATTGACGCTCCTGTCTAATTAAAAACTGCTCATTTGTTCAGGATCCAGAAGCGGAGCAGAGGTCACGAGCCTCCGTGTGAAAATACACCACAGTGTGTGTGGTGCATTTCCAGAGAGGGTAGAAGCACACACGTCCTTTACTCACGTAGAAGTACAGATACTCGTGTTTAAAAATACTCTGGTGGAAGTAGAAGAAGTGACTAAACTTCTTTATCAAGTCAAAGTAAAGAGGCTTTGAAGTGTACTTCAGTAAAAAGTACCCATAGCTAGCAGCTGCTTTAAAGAGTACCTGACCTCCCTTTATATTAAGAGAACAATAATGTCATTGTTAGCTAATGAATGTTTCCATGGCAACATGACAACGTTTCCATTGGTCCCTCTTCTTTAGAGAAGACCAGGAAGTGATGGATACACGGATCGTGTTCCAACCAATAGGCACGCAGTGACTCTACAGAATAATGATCACGCACCAAACACACATTCAGACTAAAGGAACCAGCTGTTTGGGAAATGAGAGAAGTAGAAAGTACAGGTATTTGAGTTCAACATGTAAGAAGTAGAAAGTACAGGTATTTGAGTTCAACATGAGAGAAGTAGAAAGTACAGGTATTTGAGTTCAACATGTAAGAAGTAGAAAGTACAGGTATTTGAGTTCAACATGAAAGAAGTAGAAAGTACAGGTATTTGAGTTCAACATGTAAGAAGTAGAAAGTACAGGTATTTGAGTTCAACATGTAAGAAGTAGAAAGTACAGGTATTTGAGTTCAACATGAGAGAAGTAGAAAGTACAGGTATTTGAGTTCAACATGTAAGAAGTAGAAAGTACAGGTATTTGAGTTCAACATGTGAGAAGTAGAAAGTACAGGTATTTGAGTTCAACATGTAAGAAGTAGAAAGTACAGGTATTTGGGTTCAACATGAGAGAAGTAGAAAGTACAGGTACTTTGAGTTCAACATGAGAGAAGTAGAAAGTACAGGTATTTGAGTTCAACATGTAAGAAGTAGAAAGTACAGGTATTTGAGTTCAACATGTAAGAAGTAGAAAGTACAGGTATTAGAGTTCAACATGTAAGAAGTAGAAAGTACAGGTATTTGAGTTCAACATGTGAGAAGTAGAAAGTACAGGTATTTGTGTTCAACATGAGAGAAGTAGAAAGTACAGGTATTTGAGTTCAACATGTGAGAAGTAGAAAGTACAGGTATTTGAGTTCAACATGAGAGAAGTAGAAAGTACAGGTATTTGGGTTCAACATGTGAGAAGTAGAAAGTACAGGTATTTGAGTTCAACATGTGAGAAGTAGAAAGTACAGGTATTTGGGTTCAACATGAGAGAAGTAGAAAGTACAGGTATTTCAGTTCAACATGTGAGAAGTAGAAAGTACAGGTATTTGAGTTCAACATGAGAGAAGTAGAAAGTACAGGTATTTGAGTTCAACATGAGAGAAGTAGAAAGTACAGGTATTTGAGTTCAACATGAGAGAAGTAGAAAGTACAGGTATTTGAGTTCAACATGTAAGAAGTAGAAAGTACAGGTATTTGAGTTCAACATGAGAGAAGTAGAAAGTACAGGTATTTGAGTTCAACATGTAAGAAGTAGAAAGTACAGGTATTTGAGTTCAACATGTGAGAAGTAGAAAGTACAGGTATTTGAGTTCAACATGTGAGAAGTAGAAAGTACAGGTATTTGTGTTCAACATGAGAGAAGTAGAAAGTACAGGTATTTGAGTTCAACATGTGAGAAGTAGAAAGTACAGGTATTTGAGTTCAACATGAGAGAAGTAGAAAGTACAGGTATTTGGGTTCAACATGAGAGAAGTAGAAAGTACAGGTATTTGGGTTCAACATGTAAGAAGTAGAAAGTACAGGTATTTGGGTTCAACATGAGAGAAGTAGAAAGTACAGGTATTTGAGTTCAACATGTGAGAAGTAGAAAGTACAGGTATTTGTGTTCAACATGAGAGAAGTAGAAAGTACAGGTATTTGAGTTCAACATGTGAGAAGTAGAAAGTACAGGTATTTGAGTTCAACATGAGAGAAGTAGAAAGTACAGGTATTTGGGTTCAACATGTGAGAAGTAGAAAGTACAGGTATTTGAGTTCAACATGTGAGAAGTAGAAAGTACAGGTATTTGGGTTCAACATGAGAGAAGTAGAAAGTACAGGTATTTCAGTTCAACATGTGAGAAGTAGAAAGTACAGGTATTTGGGTTCAACATGAGAGAAGTAGAAAGTACAGGTATTTGAGTTCAACATGTGAGAAGTAGAAAGTACAGGTATTTCAGTTCAACATGTGAGAAGTAGAAAGTACAGGTATTTGGGTTCAACATGTGAGAAGTAGAAAGTACAGGTATTTGAGTTCAACATGAGAGAAGTAGAAAGTACAGGTATTTGAGTTCAACATGAGAGAAGTAGAAAGTACAGGTATTTGGGTTCAACATGTGAGAAGTAGAAAGTACAGGTATTTGGGTTCAACATGAGAGAAGTAGAAAGTACAGGTATTTGAGTTCAACATGTGAGAAGTAGAAAGTACAGGTATTTGAGTTCAACATGAGAGAAGTAGAACGTACAGGTATTTGAGTTCAACATGTGAGAAGTAGAAAGTACAGGTATTTGAGTTCAACATGTGAGAAGTAGAAAGTACAGGTATTTGAGTTCAACATGTAAGAAGTAGAAAGTACAGGTATTTGGGTTCAACATGAGAGAAGTAGAAAGTACAGGTATTTGAGTTCAACATGTGAGAAGTAGAAAGTACAGGTATTTGAGTTCAACATGTGAGAAGTAGAAAGTACAGGTATTTGAGTTCAACATGTAAGAAGTAGAAAGTACAGGTATTTGGGTTCAACATGAGAGAAGTAGAAAGTACAGGTATTTGAGTTCAACATGTGAGAAGTAGAAAGTACAGGTATTTGAGTTCAACATGAGAGAAGTAGAAAGTACAGGTATTTGAGTTCAACATGTGAGAAGTAGAAAGTACAGGTATTTGAGTTCAACATGTAAGAAGTAGAAAGTACAGGTATTTGAGTTCAACATGTGAGAAGTAGAAAGTACAGGTATTTGAGTTCAACATGAGAGAAGTAGAAAGTACAGGTATTTGAGTTCAACATGTGAGAAGTAGAAAGTACAGGTATTTGAGTTCAACATGAGAGAAGTAGAAAGTACAGGTATTTGAGTTCAACATGTGAGAAGTAGAAAGTACAGGTATTTGAGTTCAACATGTAAGAAGTAGAAAGTACAGGTATTTGAGTTCAACATGTGAGAAGTAGAAAGTACAGGTATTTGTGTTCAACATGAGAGAAGTAGAAAGTACAGGTATTTGGGTTCAACATGAGAGAAGTAGAAAGTACAGGTATTTGGGTTCAACATGTGAGAAGTAGAAAGTACAGGTATTTGGGTTCAACATGAGAGAAGTAGAAAGTACAGGTATTTGAGTTCAACATGTGAGAAGTAGAAAGTACAGGTATTTGAGTTCAACATGAGAGAAGTAGAAAGTACAGGTATTTGAGTTCAACATGAGAGAAGTAGAAAGTACATGTATTTGGGTTCAACATGTAAGAAGTAGAAAGTACAGGTATTTGGGTTCAACATGTAAGAAGTAGAAAGTACAGGTATTTGAGTTCAACATGTGAGAAGTAGAAAGTACAGGTATTTGAGTTCAACATGTAAGAAGTAGAAAGTACAGGTATTTGAGTTCAACATGTAAGAAGTAGAAAGTACAGGTATTTGGGTTCAACATGTAAGAAGTAGAAAGTACAGGTATTTGAGTTCAACATGTAAGAAGTAGAAAGTACAGGTATTTGAGTTCAACATGTGAGAAGTAGAAAGTACAGGTATTTGAGTTCAACATGTGAGAAGTAGAAAGTACAGGTATTTGTGTTCAACATGAGAGAAGTAGAAAGTACAGGTATTTGGGTTCAACATGAGAGAAGTAGAAAGTACAGGTATTTGGGTTCAACATGTAAGAAGTAGAAAGTACAGGTATTTGGGTTCAACATGAGAGAAGTAGAAAGTACAGGTATTTGAGTTCAACATGTGAGAAGTAGAAAGTACAGGTATTTGAGTTCAACATGAGAGAAGTAGAAAGTACAGGTATTTGAGTTCAACATGTGAGAAGTAGAAAGTACAGTTATTTGAGTTCAACATGTGAGAAGTAGAAAGTACAGGTATTTGAGTTCAACATGTGAGAAGTAGAAAGTACAGGTATTTGAGTTCAACATGAGAGAAGTAGAAAGTACAGGTATTTGGGTTCAACATGAGAGAAGTAGAAAGTACAGGTATTTGGGTTCAACATGTAAGAAGTAGAAAGTACAGGTATTTGGGTTCAACATGAGAGAAGTAGAAAGTACAGGTATTTGAGTTCAACGTGTGAGAAGTAGAAAGTACAGGTATTTGAGTTCGATATGTAAGAAGTAGAAAGTACAGGTATTTGGGTTCAACATGTAAGAAGTAGAAAGTACAGGTATTTGAGTTCAACATGTAAGAAGTAGAAAGTACAGGTATTTGGGTTCAACATGTAAGAAGTAGAAAGTACAGGTATTGGGGTTCAACATGTAAGAAGTAGAAAGTACAGGTATTTGAGTTCAACATGTAAGAAGTAGAAAGTACAGGTATTTGAGTTCAACATGTGAGAAGTAGAAAGTACAGGTATTTGAGTTCAACATGTAAGAAGTAGAAAGTACAAGTATTTGAGTTCGATATGTAAGAAGTAGAAAGTACAGGTATTTGGGTTCAACATGTGAGAAGTAGAAAGTACAGGTATTTGAGTTGAACATGTAAGAAGTCAAAGTAAAAAGTCATGGAGTAAAGTACTGATACCAGAAACATGTACTTAAGTACAGCAACAAAGTATTTGTACTCCGATACTTCCCACCTCTGTACATTTCTACAAGGGGCAGGGACTCAGGCATGCTATACTGGAGTAAATATAGAGTGGGTGGGGGGGGGTATTCAGGGACAGGAGCAGCTGTTGGCTTCAGTCGAAAGCAATCAGTCATCTCCAAACTACCACAATGTACAAAAACCCATCGCGGTAACTTTACTGCAAAGAACAAATAACCAACTAATAACCAAGACTCTCCTGAAGTACATGTCTAGCCCTGCTTTACTTTGGTTGTTGTTTTGTGTCAGATCTAGTAAAGTGATAAAGTTAAGATAAGAGGTACTTTATTGATCCCAAGTTGTACAATACAATTAAAAGAATGGAAATAAATGTCAACATCTCAATAGGATTAAAATAGCAAAAATAAATCTGAATCAGAATAACTTAGTTTGTCCCACGGAGGGGGACATTTGCATTTGTTACAGCAAGAAAAGAGCCAAAGACGGCTTAATGTTACCGAAGAAGCATGCGTACACAAATATTAAAGTTAACAAAGAAACAAATGTAAAAGAAAAATTACGCAATTTATAGTTTTACCAGTTCAGAGATATAGCAGAAAGGTATATATTAGACAGGTATTAATGGCACATATTGCACATAATTGGGTTTAAGACTAATTAGAAAACAAAGTAAAAGGACATTTTCACTCTGATTCGGACAGACCATAGCTCGTTAACGGGTTGTGGCGCTAACCCGTTAGCCTCCTATCAGGTTGTTAAAGAAATATCGTTTTGCTTTAAATATATGACAAAGTACGTTCATGACTTTCTCCAACTGTGAGCTAAAGACCAGTGAGTATTCCTCCTCTGAATCCATCTTATGGACGTGTGTGTGTTGACTGTGGCTGTTCAGAGCAGCGAGTGTTACATCGGCGTCACTTTGACGCTCCTCTCGTCTCTATAAAGAGCTTCAGATGTCAGTCCCTGCCGATGTCCGGACTCCGCTGCCCAGGGGGAAGTGGAAAGGGCAGCGCTGCAATGCGTTAATCCCCCCAAAACGCATTCCAGCTCTGTGTCACCACACCAGACAACTGTGGCCGCTTTGCATGCGTCCCTGCAGGGCTGCAGCATGTCTGCTAAGCTGCTGTTGATGTCGCGCAGCTGCTAGCATGAACATGTGTGCAAAAATAACGCTAAATTATGAATCGGTGCACGTGGCTTTAACAAAGCGGCGCAGGACTCTAGGCGGGGGGTTTCCAATCATGCATTGCGTCTTCCCAAAATGTCCAACGTGTCGCCTTACAGAGATATTTTTTATTTTTAGCCCTGGGTGGTTCGTGTGAGGTTCCCTTCGGATCCCGAGGCCTTTTTTAAAAGCGGTAGGTGGAGTTTCGCCTCTCTCCTGTCCCCAGACCTGAGTTTGGGTCACTGTGGTCGGGTGTCTCCACTCTCCGGTCTCCTGTCGGTATCTCCTGGTTCCTTTCCCCACGCCAAACCACACTCTTAAGTATTAAGCACATTTCGAAGAGGCCGATCCTTCATCATCATCGAAGCCGAACCACACACCTTCAACACGTTTTGAAGTCATCTGAAGAGGCAAATCATTATCATCGAAACGTTGCAATGGATCAGCATAAGTATCGCACGGCGGGAGTCCAGGAGAAGTTGGAGATCCTCGGGGTGGAAGATGCCGACGGGAACCCAATCAGCGCCTTGACCATCTTGTCGCTTCTGGAACGCGTTTTCCGGCATCATCGACAACGTCCAGTCCTGCCAGCAGCGCATGGAGGAGCGTCAGCTGGACCTGGAGGGCAACATCAAGAGCATCCAGGGGGACGTGATGAAGCTCGCCAAAGACCACACGGACACCAGCTGCACGGTGGAGAAACTGCTGCAGAAGACCCGCAAAGTCAGCGCCAACATCAAGGAAGTCCGCACGCGCGTCGAGAATCAAAACGTCCACGTGAAGAAGGTGGAAACCACGCAGGACGAGCTGCTCACACGCAACAAGTTCAGGGTCGTCATCTATCAGGTAAGCAGAGTCCAGTAAAACATGTCGAGATACGTTTGTGTGTCGTCGTCTCTGGAACAGAAGGTATAACTGAAACTGGAAGTTCTCCAGTTCTTTCAACAACTTCATGCATCGTCCTTCTGATGCAAAACAAATCATTCAATCGATTGGCAAGTCAGTCAAAGTAAGTCATTTAATAAGTGAAAAGGCATTTATGGGGTTATTTCAGTGAGTAGCGGACGAGAAGAGGGGCGGAGTCCTGTGGTAAAAGATGTCAAGATATACGTGTGTGTGTCGTGGTTTTTTTAAATCGAGAAGATGGAACGGAAGTTAAAACTGAGACTGGAGGCACCACGTTGTTCTTTTGATGCAAACACAAGAATTGAATCAATTGGTATGTCAGTCGCAGTACGTTATGTAGTAAGTATAGTTTCACACCCTGGACTCCGAAAGCAATTTATAGAAAAGCATCCTCCCTATTTAAAGAGCACACACTCTATATCCAAAGTGCAAAGCGACTTTAAAGGAGTCCTATTCTTCCAAAGTCATTCAATAAGTAATGATGCATGTGTGGGTTTAAGCATCTCAAATGTGAAGATTTCCTGCTTGGCTTCGTCCAACTTTTGTACAATTTTTCTATTCCCCACAATGACGCGAATTGACGTAATTACCCATCGTATAAGACGGAAACCCCAAAGCAGACGGCGACACTTCTTAACAAGTGCAATAAGAAATCCACAAGATAGAAAAATAAGAATGAAACCAAAGAATGAATTTGAAGTGATTTATTTTCTTGAATGAAATCACAAAATGTACCAAAACAAATACAATTCCGATTCTACATTTTCCAACATAAGCGACGGATATTCACAAATTATCTGTGAGACACGGGACTTATTTTTTATCCAGTCTATTGACAAGAAAAATATATTATTTTTGAAGTTTAAACATGTGTTATGTTATTGCAATGTGGTTTAAAATAGTGTCTTTGAGCTGTAGTTGCCAAATTATACTGCATTTTGAATGGAGCCCCGAAATAATATGGTACATTATTTAAATATACAAAAATCACCATTAATGTCGTGTTTTTTAAGAGTTAACAGTCAAAAAGTAATGTTGTGTATGTCGCCTGGCAACAATACTATTCCGATTCAAATGATGCTGAATTCTGATTGGTGAACGGAATCATGTGTCATCATCATGTCCGAATTAAGCCCCGCCCACTTCAGAAGGCTGTTCCACAATAAAACGAGTTGGCCATGTTGTAGCGCTGTATGAATGTAGAATATAGTTATAATTATAATACATATTCCATATAGTGGTTAAAAATTCAATAGCGTACAGACATTATATCCCATCATGCATTGCGGTTAAGGAAACACAGTTGGATAAGAGAAGAAAGTTGCGTAATTTATGGAAAACGTAGGTATATGTAGCTAAAATGTGAGCCGAGCAACGCATCCGAACGCAAATAAATAAATAATTAAGATGTGAAAATACGCTTTACTTATGTCGTACGTTCACTCAAAATAAAAATATGCCCCAAAGTCATTAAAATAGCTTGTGTTAATATAATTATCACAAAATGCAATCGGTATTTATATCTAAATCAATTGTGCAATGATGTGATGAGACCGAAGGACCCAAGTAGTATCGCATAGTCTTTCATTTTCCAATGAGCTAACTGGATAGTCGTCTTAATAAAATACAGCACATACTGTTTCAACGTTGTGTGTTATATGAGGAAACCGTAATAAGCGGATTGAGAGCCTTTACGTCAGAACTTGTATCAGTGGATTCTCTGAGGCAGCTCCTCTCTGCGTTATCAAATCCACGTTTTCTTTCATGGGGAACTGGAGCAGAATGAAGTTGAGAATACAAATCAGAGCAGGTTCGTCTCCTCGAGGCGGGACACATGTGGGCCAAGCAGCGAGACCTGCACTGAAATACACTCTGACTCAACGCATTCAGCGGCAGAGGGGCGATGTAAGAAGTTTAACCCCCTCGACCCCAAAATCAATTTATAGAAAAGCATTCTCGTTATTTAAAGAGCACACACTCTTATCCAATGAGCAAACAGCTTTAAAGAGTCCTCTCCTGCTGATGTTCAGGTGTATATCAGTATGTAGTGTCTCTACTTTAAAGAGTGCTCTCCTGCTGATGTTCAGGTGTATATCAGTACGTAGTGTCTCTACTTTAAAGAGTCCTCTCCTGCTGATGTTCAGGTGTATATCAGTATGTAGTGTCTCTACTTTAAAGAGTCCTCTCCTGCTGATGTTCAGGTGTATATCAGCATGTAGTGTCTCTACTTTAAAGAGTCCTCTCCTGCTGATGTTCAGGTGTATATCAGTATGTAGTGTCTCTACTTTAAAGAGTCCTCTCCTGCTGATGTTCAGGTGTATATCAGTATGTAGGGTCTCTACTTTAAAGAGTCCTCTCCTGCTGATGTTCAGGTGTATATCAGTATGTAGTGTCTCTACTTTAAAGAGTCCTCTCCTGCTGATGTTCAGGTGTATATCAGTATGTAGTGTCTCTACTTTAAAGAGTTCTCTCCTGCTGATGTTCAGGTGTATATCAGTATGTAGTGTCTCTACTTTAAAGAGTCCTCTCCTGCTGATGTTCAGGTGTATATCAGTATGTAGTGTCTCTGCTTTAAAGAGTCCTCTCCTGCTGATGTTCAGGTGTATATCAGTATGTAGTGTCTCTACTTTAAAGAGTCCTCTCCTGCTGATGTTCAGGTGTATATCAGTATGTAGTGTCTCTGCTTTAAAGAGTCCTCTCCTGCTGATGTTCAGGTGTATATCAGTATGTAGTGTCTCTGCTTTAAAGAGTCCTCTCCTGCTGATGTTCAGGTGTATATCAGTATGTAGTGTCTCTACTTTAAAGAGTCCTCTCCTGCTGATGTTCAGGTGTATATCAGTATGTAGTGTCTCTACTTTAAAGAGTCCTCTCCTGCTGATGTTCAGGTGTATATCAGTATGTAGTGTCTCTACTTTAAAGAGTCCTCTCCTGCTGATGTTCAGGTGTATATCAGTATGTAGTGTCTCCATGCTTTAATGTTCAAAAAGCTCTTTGCTGCAGCACCTCTTTTCACCCTCTGTCTGAAACCAGAGCCCAGTCTGCTCTGATTGGTTAGCTGGCCGGCTCTTTTGTGATTAGTCAACCGCTTAGAGATGTCCCGCCCCTTAGTGAATCATGTCTCGCTAGCCAATACTAGCGCGAGTGTTCACTATTGATGTCACTATGTTTCGAAAGTAAACAAAGGGAGGGAATGCAGGAATTTCATCCTTTGCAAAAAAAAGGACAAACGATCCTATTAGTTGTATTTAATTCAGTAGTCAGGGAGACGCATCCTCGTTAATGTTAAACTTCAGAACAGTAACCGTGTCACGATGTGCCTCTAACAGCTGCTGAGGATCCCTCACACAGGAAGCTATTCTGGGAGCAGACACACGAAATGCACTGCTGTCAAACCCGTCTAACGGGGGACGAGAGAGGTGCAGGAAGGAGTCCTAAAACCAGGAAATGAGTCATCACTTCCTGTTCCCTTGTCTGGAAGTCAATGGTTTTCTGAATCGGTTTTTGGTTGTTATCCTGAAATAAGGTCTGTGGTTAATACAAGCTGAAGAGATTCAAATATAAATACGTCAGTAAATACCCCACTGGTGAATTTAAAAACAGTGGTTGCTAACGTCATCACGCCCAACATTAGCCTCCTTTAGCTTAGCGGTGGTGACGTGAAGTCATGTGACCGTGCTGTAGTTCCTTTATAGCCCAACATTAGCCTCCTTTAGCTTAGCGGTGGTGACGTGAAGTCATGTGACCGTGCTGTAGTTCCTTTATAGCCCAACATTAGCCACCTTTAGCTTAGCGGCGGTGACGTGAAGTCATGTGACCGTGCTGTAGTTCCTTTATAGCCCAACATTAGCCTCCTTTAGCTTAGCGGCGGTGACGTGAAGTCATGTGACCGTGCTGTAGTTCCTTTATAGCCCAACATTAGCCTCCTTTAGCTTAGCGGTGGTGACGTGAAGTCATGTGACCGTGCTGTAGTTCCTTTATAGCCCAACATTAGCCACCTTTAGCTTAGCGGTGGTGACGTGAAGTCATGTGACCATGCTGTAGTTCCTTTATAGCCCAACATTAGCCACCTTTAGCTTAGCGGTGGTGACGTGAAGTCATGTGACCGCGCTGTAGTTCCTTTATAGCCCAACATTAGCCACCTTTAGCTTAGCGGTGGTACGTGAAGTCATGTGACCGTGCTGTAGTTCCTTTATAGTCCAACATTAGCCTCCTTTAGCTTAGCGGTGGTGACGTGAAGTCATGTGACGGTGCTGTAGTTCCTTTATAGCCCAACATTAGCCGCCTTTAGCTTAGCGGTGGTGACGTGAAGTCATGTGACCGTGCTGTAGTTCCTTTATAGCCCAACATTAGCCGCCTTTAGCTTAGCGGTGGTGACGTGAAGTCATGTGACCGTGCTGTAGTTCCTTGATAGCCCAACATTAGCCGCCTTTAGCTTAGCGGTGGTGACGTGAAGTCATGTGACCGTGCTGTAGTTCCTTTATAGCCCAACATTAGCCACCTTTAGCTTAGCGGTGGTGACGTGAAGTCATGTGACCGTGCTGTAGTTCCTTTATAGCCCAACATTAGCCTCCTTTAGCTTAGCGGTGGTGACGTGAAGTCATGTGACCGTGCTGTAGTTCCTTTATAGCCCAACATTAGCCACCTTTAGCTTAGCGGTGGTGACATGAAGTCATGTGACCGTGCTGTAGTTCCTTTATAGCCCAACATTAGCCTCCTTTAGCTTAGCGGTGGTGACGTGAAGTCATGTGACCGTGCTGTAGTTCCTTTATAGCCCAATGTTAGCCGTTCCATTGGCTTTTTGTGGACGAAACAAGGGAGATGCTGCCTTCAGGGTCTACTGCAGAAATATGACATCCCTGCACCACTTTACATACAGAGAGGGGTGGGAAGTATATCAGAAAGTGGAAGAGCAGTGCAGTTTAAGTCGATTGTATACACAGGGAGGCTGTGGCGTTGTGGACTAGTACGTTGGTGTTCGGATCCAGGGGGTCCCAGGTTCAAACTCCACTGCAGTCAGCATGTCGTTGTGTCCTTGAGACTCTTCACCCCAAATTGTTCCGGTGGGGATTGCCCACAGTATTGAGTATGTGAGTCGCTTTGGATAAAAGCGTCCAACAAGTAACATATATTGTGCAGAAACGTGCAAATAACTTGATATAGTTTAAATAGATATAGTTGTGTGCATCAGTTACTCTTTGTATTCCTGCACTCCAGGTTTAGCTCGGCCTCTCTCCGTCCTGCAGTGACGTGTTGAGTTTCCTGGTGACTGATGTCGGTTATTCTGAGGCGTCCGTTCCTCTCCTAATACGGAGCTCCAGCTGCTCATTTAACCAGGAAGCAGCATGCTGACCCTGGCGGCTGAATAATGAAGGCTGTGGCTATAATGAGAAAAATATAAATGTGTGTGTTTTCCGCCCTGGGCCCTCGCTGTTGTTCTCAACGCTGGACATCAGGGGACGGGGTGTCATTTTATAACAACATAATGACTTTGAGATGTGTCTGTTGGGTGCAATGACAAAGCATGAGCCGTGCAGTTTAAAGTTCCCACAGGCCCTGAACACAACTCAAACCGGAGGTCAGCAGCGAACAGAGAGCATTTCAGTACTTAATTTTACTGCACAATCAATACTTTTATAACTTCAACTTAAGTTGTAAGTATACCGTTTTGAATGCAGGACTTATACTTGTATTTTCACAGTATATTATAAGTGCTTTCTCTGCGGTAAAGAATCAGAATACATCTTCCAACAATAGGTTAAAATATCCTCACTGCTAAACTTCCAAGACGCCTACAAAATGTAGCTTATAATTTTACACAGGTTAAACATGTGTGTGTGTGTGTGTGTGTGAACATAATGAATGTGTTTGTTAAATCAACCTGTCTTTCTGCTCTCCTCGTCTTCCCCCACCATGTGAGGTTATTATTAAACGTCCTGACCCACATCCCTGCCGTGTAATTATCCCGTCAGTCACAGTGTGTGGTCAATGACTCCTCCCTGATTAATGACTGCGATCCTGTGATCACAGTTTAATTAGGATGAATGGGTTTCACATCCAAAGTCACCTGGAGCATCTCCCTGGTTCCCTCCAATAAAAGCCAATGGGATTTTGGATTATTGCAGAAATTAATCTCTGTGTCAAACAAACGTTTATGATACTGAGACGATTAGTTCAGCAGGATAATCTCCACATATTAGCACCACTTTATGATTTCTGAAGTCAAAGCTAACGTTAGGCTATAAAGGAACTACAGCACGGTCACATGACTTCACGCCACCACCGCTAAGCTAAAGGTGGCTAATGTTGGGCTATAAAGGAACTACAGCACGGTCACATGACTTCACGTCACCACCGCTAAGCTAAAGGCAGCTAATATTGGGCTATAAAGGAACTACAGCACGGTCATATGACTTCACGTCACCACCGCTAAGCTAAAGGCAGCTAATATTGGGCTATAAAGGAACTACAGCACGGTCACATGACTTCACGTCACCACCGCTAAGCTAAAGGCGGCTAATGTTGGGCTATAAAGGAACTACAGCACGGTCACATGACTTCACGTCACCACCGCTAAGCTAAAGGCAGCTAATATTGGGCTATAAAGGAACTACAGCACGGTCACATGACTTCACGTCACCACCGCTAAGCTAAAGGCGGCTAATGTTGGGCTATAAAGGAACTACAGCACGGTCACATGACTTCACGTCACCACCGCTAAGCTAAAGGTGGCTAATGTTGGGCTATAAAGGAACTACAGCACGGTCACATGACTTCACGTCACCACCGCTAAGCTAAAGGAGGCTAATGTTGGGCTATAAAGGAACTACAGCACGGTCACATGACTTCACGTCACCACCGCTAAGCTAAAGGTGGCTAATGTTGGGCTATAAAGGAACTACAGCACGGTCACATGACTTCACGTCACCACCGCTAAGCTAAAGGAGGCTAATGTTGGGCTATGAAGGAACTACAGCACGGTCACATGACTTCACGTCACCACCGCTAAGCTAAAGGATTAAAAACCCATTAACTTCTAGAGAATAGAGAGCAGTAAGTGCAAAAACGCTGACTCTTTCCTCCAGCTTTGTTTAGTTGTTGAGATAGAGATCAACATCCCCCACACTGCCAGAACCAGTCGTAGGCCATCTTGAGTTCCTGTCTGGACGCGTCTCAGTTACCCGTCCTCTGTAAAAATAGAATAAAACTTGATCTCATGTTTTCAGAGGCCGCAGGACTCTCTCTGGGGAATATCAGGTTCTCTATCTGGACCTGCAGCAACTTAGCAAGTAATTCATAAGAGACAGATGAGAAGACGGGTATTGATTTCATCTCCGTGCTCAGGGATAGGGTCCTTGTAAAATAAAATGTCGGCATGAGCAGTGTGACATTTTATGAACACATCAGTGCTACCTCTTCAGAGAGCCAATGCCAGGACATTAAGATGTTCAGACGGAGCTATGCCAAGATTCAAAATCCTGCAGGACTCAACTTTAAAGTTAGCCTAGCAGATAAAATATATTATTCCCTCATATAATAATACATTTTATTTTTAGGCGCCTTTCATGACACCGTACAATTAAAAATAAATAAATAAATAACAGACAGAACAAGATAAAAACACAAACAGGAAGTCATGGAGGAGACAGTCACGTGGACACACATGAAACATATAATGGGGAGAACGACAGCGAGTAAGCAGATTTGAACAGGTGGGTTTTTAATTGGGATTTGAACATGGTGATTGTGTCTGACTGCCGGGTGTGCGGGGGGAGGGAGTTCCAGAGTCTGGGAGCAGTGCAGCTAAAAGCCCGAGCGCCCGTGGTGACGAGGCGTGGGGTGGGGGCGGTCAGCAGACCAGCGGAGGGGGAGCGAGAGGGGGTGTACTCCTGAAGAAGGTCAGCCAGATACGGGGGGCCAGGTTATGTAGGGATTTGTAAGAGCAGTAGGTTTTTGAAGTTGATACGGGATTGAACGGGGAGCCAGGGGAGCTGGATGAGGATGGGGGCGATGTGTTCGGAGGCCTTGGTGCCGGTGGTGATCCGGGCTGCGGAGTTCTGTATGATTTGGAGTTTATTGATGAGCATGGGATGCAGTTAAAGGTTATTGGCTGAAAGCAGGGGCGGACTGGCCATCGGGACGTTCGGGACAAATCCCGACGGGCCGGTACACTCCTCCTCCTCCTCCTCCCCCCCCCGTTACTAGCTGATTTGTAGTCCCAGTCCGCCCCTGGCTGAAAGTGTTAGGGACATGTGAAATGTATCCACCAGGAACAATACTCAAATCGACCAGAAAGAGTCTCTGTAGGGACATGAAAAGACTACGGGGAGATAATATAAATGTGTTAACTACAAATACTTCTACAAATAAGTTAGTACATTCACACACAACTACAACCAGTCAAAACAACAACCACAAAGAGACTTAAAAGGTACTTTAAACGTATGCAAAGACCAATGGATGACGTCATGGAGAGGCAACTATGACGATTACTATTCAACATTGCCCAGGTTGGCCTACGAGAGATAGGGAGTTGCGTACCTGGTATGGATGGTATGATTTGTTTAGTTGTATCGCCATGTACTGTCTTGGTGCTAAAGTAGGATAGAAAATTCAACATATGCGCATTCATGGGGAAATTACCAGAGTGAAAAATAGGAGAATACTTTCAGAAATGGCGTTTCTGTACATTCATTTTGTCCTGACTGTATTCCGTTTACTTTCTTCTCCACAGGGCGATACTGAGATCCCATCAGTGGCCGTCACAAAGTCTCCCAAAGGAACCGGCTTGGACGGAGTGGAGGTCGAACCCGACATCTACGACGTCCCCGCCGACCTCTCCTCGGACGAAGAGTACCTGAGCGTCGAAGAGGCCGACCCCTCCAGAGCCACCCGCATGAAACAATCCGTGGTGAAGAGCACCGAGACCCTGAAGGCCGCTTTCTCCAAGGAGAACATGAGCAAAACCAGAGGAAACCTGGGCACCAAGTTCCACAACCTGGGGGAGAAGGTGATGCCTCACGAGCGCCGGGACAAGATGCATCAGGCCGGCGAACGCCTGAAACAGTCCGGAGAGCGTCTGAAGGACAACATCGCCAAGAAAGCGCCGAACAGAGAGACCTTTCGCATCAAACTGAAGAAGGAGAGGGCGGTGGGTGAAGGGCAGGAAGGCGCCGAAGCCGAAACCGAAGGCGAAACCGAAGGCGAAACAGAAGCAGAGGCCGAAGCTAAAGTCGAAGCTAAAGTCCCAGAGGAGGAGAAACCGGTTGCCAACACTGAAGTTGCGATTGAAACCAAGAGAGAAGGTCCGGTGGAAGAAGCAGGCGCCACCCGGATACCAGAGGACGAATGCACAAAGTAAGATCGACCAGGAAAAGGAGGCGGGCAAATCGGGGGAACCTCGAAACGTTGAGGATTTAGAGAGAAGGTCTGCGATTGGTCGACATCCACGATGATGGACACTCTTATCTGCAAGAATGTATTGAAGACGGAAGAAAACTCTTGAAGTGGGCTTTTCGGGACTCATCCGAACGCGAACTGGTTATTTATTAAAGTGTCAGGGTGTGGAATTGTATGATTCAAACGGCGTGACATGAATGTAAGAATCTTTATTTCAAATGATGGAAATCAGGTTTCAAGTTTGTTTTGGTTAATTTGTGGAGTCTCCATGTGTGGGATTATAACCAGTGATTAGCACCGGACGCCTGGAAGGTAAAGACATGGTTGATTGAGGACGATGAATGTTGATCTGGAGTTTGTGTACTGATCTTTTATCTGGATGTACATATAATGTTGTACATACTGCCAAACATTTGGGAGGTGAAATTCGGTCGTTGCGGGCCTCAGCTGGTCTCTGAGACGCCCGCTGAGGAGATAAAACAACGGATAATGGATTTAAACGTCAGACTGGTTTCTGTATGCAAAATAGTGGGAAGTTTAGAGGCGCTTGAAAGCAGCATCAGCGATCGCTTGGATAGACGCTAAAGCTGCACATGGGAAAGGTTTGGGACTTCATTACCCAGAGTTCATTGCACCCGGGATAAACCGAGTGAAATGTTCAGGGGCAGGAAGTTGGGTAAATTATGGCTACCAAGTTAACATTCAATTATAGTGTAGGCACCTTAATAATAGATAAACTAAATTATAATTATGTTCGTTGGGAGCGTCAGATGTCCCAAGATTTTTAAAGAAATACACGAAATGCGATGGTAATTTCGTTTACATAGGATAACGTTGTCTCCATTACGAGACAGCACCAAAGTACGGTGGCCCTGAGGATCCAAAGTACATTTCAAAATGACAGTGAAATATTTCGTAAAACACAACTTGGTACATGTTGTGTTTTGACCTTCAGGGCCACCGTACCAACGTCATTAAACGACGAGACGATATCAACCTGCGATATTGTTGATGCAAAAAATCTGTCTTTTGACGTGTTTTTAAATATCGTAAACAAGTTCCCTCTGAGAAAGGGCCGCACCAAATTACATTTTACACCATTCATTTCGGGGACGCTTTTATCCAAAGCTTATTTCAAAAAGGTGAAATTAACCACGTCTGTTGCAATACATTATAAACGCATTTCCCCAAAGTGTTCCGGATCTCCTTTGGAATTCAATTCAAAACTTTGATTTAAAGGTGGGGGAGGTAAGTTTGAGAAACCGGCTCGAGATACACTTTTTGTTATATTCCATGTAGAGCCGGGACTCGATTAAAAAAATGAAACCAATTAATTAGAGGCTTTGTAATTAATTAATCGAAATTAATCGCATTTTTAATCAAATATCCATATCTGACCTGAGAACAGGGAGAAGCAGTTTCCACATGGATGTTACTCCAGGTGGTCGACAGTCGAGTGCAGTCCAGAGAGCCAGGGAGCTGGTTATTCTCTCAGACGTGGACTGACTCATCCTGGCCCTGAAACCAGTCCTCTGGTTGAGTGTGGGTTGGGTCAGGGTGTGGTTCCTTGCACTCGGAGTCGGGCTAACGTCCACGCTAGCTGCTACACGCTAGCTGCTACACGCTAGCTGCTACACGCTAGCTGCTACACGCTAGCTGCTACAGGCTAGCTGCTACAGGCTAGCTGCTACATGCTAGCTGCTACATGCTAGCTGCTACATGCTAGCTGCTACATGCTAGCTGCTACACGCTAGCTGCTACATGCTAGCTGCTACATGCTGCATTTAGGTGATGCTTTAGGCTTGACGTGCTGCGGTGATATGCCATGCTCTTGTCGACGCTTCCACCCGTCCGTTTTCTAAAACAAAATGTCCCATCCACGGGCCGACCAAAGCGGTCTCATCAGCTGGTTCGTTCATGTTTGACTATTGTTCACCGTGGTTTGTTGTCGTTTGAAGTCCCATGCTGAAGTCATGAACGTTAGTTGGTGCTCCAGTATAATCGGTACGCCTGAAACTCATCCAGTGAGAAACGTTCCGCTGTGCAAAAATAAGTGCGATTAAAATGCGTTAATTTTTTTAACGCGTTAATTTTTGTGTAATTAATTCATCTTAATTAACGCGTTAAAGTCCCGGCCCTAATTCCATGGAATGCTCTGAACATCCCGATAGCAATGAATATCTGAAGTGCTTTGACAAAAAATCCATAAAAAAATGTCATCTGTAGTAGAAGCCGTAATACTGTAAAAAGTACAACCTAGGACGGCCTGCCTGCCTGTCAGACTCCCATCGGGGCACACACTGATCTCGTGCCCTCATTGGTCACGTGCGCGTTCGTGTGTGTTGGGGGAGGGGCAGATTTTCTCCGGTTGTGTATTTTCAAATTCTAGCCACTCGAGCCGGTTTCTCAAACGTACCCACCCCACCTTTAAGCTAAAACCACACATTTGTCCAGGTGTATTGAGCAGCAGCAACATCGGATAAAACAAATACAACTTAGCATGAACGTAATAGTAACACAGTCCCGTATAAAGATCGTGGACATCAGACTGTAATCACATTGTGAAAGTGGATGTCGTGGACGTATGAATGTTGCGTTGTGTCCAGCTTTGCTGCTTGATATAGATCTTGTTTTGAGGTTTAGTGCGCATGCTGGCTGTATTCTCCTGGAGTGATTTTTAGAGGAGACATATTTCTGTAGAAGCTTATCTCGCGTAGAGCTGTTGATATATATTAGTACGGTGTCTTATTCTGAAAAACGCACTTCCTGTATAGCTTTCATTTCACGACTTGCTGTATTGATGTTGCTGGTGAGTGAAACTGCTGGTGGAACATGTAATGAAGCAGATTAATAGTATTTGGGTTTAAACAAGGTTTCATCCGTTGCATTTGCAGCTCCGTTTCCATTTTGTTGTCATTTTTACAATCGCCTCGATCCAGTTTGCTTTACAATGAGAAGAGCTGTGTCGTTGTTCTGTACGCTATACTGTACGAGCGACCTCTGACATGAATCATTTTGTTTTTGTATAAATAAAGACTCGTGAAACCTCCTTCTGGTATTCAGATATTTTTGATTCAGTAAAAGCAGCAATGCGACACTCAATGAAGAGTCACGCGTTGTTTCCTTAGAAACGCTTCAAAGGGGACTTTCAAAGTATAACGGCCGTTTTAAGGACATACTTGTGTGCCGTGTAAACTAAGCTCACCGAGCTGTTTTTAAATGACTGCTTAATTAGTAAAGCCATTTTTCTTTACACTCTTTACGAGAGACAACATTTCCATTCATCTCCACTTTGAAATGCTAAACTAACCCGAGTGAGAGGTGAACTATAGGGCAGTGCAGCAGCCCCCGCAGCAGCAGCCCCTACATCAGCCCCTGGAGCAGCAGCCCCCGCAGCAGCAGCCCCTACATCAGCCCCTGGAGCAGCAGCCCCCGCAGCAGCAGCCCCTACATCAGCCCCTGGAGCAGCAGCCCCCGCAGCAGCAGCCCCTACATCAGCCCCTGGAGCAGCAGCCCCCGCAGCAGCAGCCCCTACATCAGCCCCTGGAGCAGCAGCCCCCGCAGCAGCAGCCCCTACATCAGCCCCTGGAGCAGCAGCCCCCGCAGCAGCAGCCCCTACATCAGCCCCTGGAGCAGCATTCATATCGTGCATCTATTTCTGATGAAGGTTTTCATTTCTATCCCCCTTCTTTGCACAGATGTGTCAATGGTATTTGAGTAGAAGTACTCAGATCTTGTACTTGAGTAAAAGTACTCAGATCTTGTACTTGAGTAAAAGTACTCAGATCTTGTACTTGAGTAAAAGTAGAAGGACTCAGGTTTTGTACTTGAGTAAAAGTAGAAGTACACCGATCTTGTACTTGAGTAAAAGTACTCAGATCTTGTACTTGAGTAAAAGTAGAAGTACTCAGATCTTGTACTTGAGTAAAAGTAGAAGTACTCAGATCTTGTACTTGAGTAAAAGTAGAAGCACTCAGATCTTGAACTTGAGTAAAAGTAGAAGTACTCAGATATTGTACTCGAGTAAAAGTAGAAGTCCTCAGATATTGTACTTGAGTAAAAGTACTCAGATCTTGTACTTGAGTAAAAGTAGAAGTACTCAGATATTATAGTGAAAGTAGAAGTACTCAGGTATTGTACTCGAGTAAAAGTAGAAGTCCTCAGGTATTGTACTTGAGTAAAAGTAGAAGTATTCAGATCTTGTACTTGAGTAAAAGTACTCAGATCTTGTACTTGAGTTAAAGTAGAAGTACTCAGATCTTGTACTTGAGTAAAAGTAGAAGTACTCCGATCTTGTACTTGAGTAAAAGTAGAAGTACTCAGGTTTTGTACTTGAGTAAAAGTAGAAGTACTCCGATCTTGTACTTGAGTAAAAGTAGAAGTACTCAGGTATTATACTTGAGTAAAAGTAGAAGGACTCAGGTATTGTACTTGAGTAAAAGTAGAAGTACTCAGATCTTGTACTTGAGTAAAAGTAGAAGTACTCAGATCTTGTACTTGAGTAAAAGTACTCAGATCTTGTACTTGAGTAAAAGTAGAAGTACTCAGATATTATAGTGAAAGTAGAAGTACTCAGGTATTGTACTCGAGTAAAAGTAGAAGTCCTCAGATCTTGTACTTGAGTTAAAGTAGAAGTACTCAGATCTTGTACTTGAGTAAAAGTAGAAGTACTCAGGTATTGTACTTGAGTAAAAGTAGAAGTACTCCGATCTTGTACTTGAGTAAAAGTAGAAGTACTCAGGTATTGTACTTGAGTAAAAGTAGAAGTACTCAGATCTTGTACTTGAGTAGAAGCAGAAGTACTCAGATATTGTACTTGAGTAAAAGTACTCAGATCTTGTACTTGAGTAAAAGTAGAAGTACTCAGATATTATAGTGAAAGTAGAAGTACTCAGGTATTGTACTCGAGTAAAAGTAGAAGTCCTCAGGTATTGTACTTGAGTAAAAGTAGAAGTACTCAGATCTTGTACTTGAGTAAAAGTACTCAGATCTTGTACTTGAGTTAAAGTAGAAGTACTCAGATCTTGTACTTGAGTAAAAGTAGAAGTACTCCGATCTTGTACTTGAGTAAAAGTAGAAGTACTCAGGTTTTGTACTTGAGTAAAAGTAGAAGTACTCCGATCTTGTACTTGAGTAAAAGTAGAAGTACTCAGGTATTATACTTGAGTAAAAGTAGAAGGACTCAGGTATTGTACTTGAGTAAAAGTAGAAGTACTCAGATCTTGTACTTGAGTAAAAGTAGAAGTACTCAGATATTGTACTTGAGTAAAAGTAGAAGTACTCAGATCTTGTACTTGAGTAAAAGTAGAAGTACTCAGATCTTGTACTTGAGTAAAAGTAGAAGTACTCAGGTATTATACTTGAGTAAAAGTAGAAGGACTCAGGTATTGTACTTGAGTAAAAGTAGAAGTACTCCGATCTTGTACTTGAGTAAAAGTAGAAGTACTCCGATCTTGTACTTGAGTAAAAGTAGAAGTACTCAGGTATTATACTTGAGTAAAAGTAGAAGGACTCAGGTATTGTACTTGAGTAAAAGTAGAAGTACTCAGATATTGTACTTGAGTAAAAGTAGAAGTACTCAGATCTTGTACTTGAGTAAAAGTAGAAGTACTCAGATCTTGTACTTGAGTAAAAGTAGAAGTACTCCGATCTTGTACTTGAGTAAAAGTAGAAGTACTCCGATCTTGTACTTGAGTAAAAGTAGAAGTACTCAGGTTTTGTACTTGAGTAAAAGTAGAAGTACTCCGATCTTGTACTTGAGTAAAAGTAGAAGTACTCAGGTTTTGTACTTGAGTAAAAGTAGAAGTACTCAGATCTTGTACTTGAGTAAAAGTAGAAGTACTCAGATATTGTACTTGAGTAAAAGTAGAAGTACTCAGATATTGTACTTGAGTAAAAGTAGAAGTACTCAGATCTTGTACTTGAGTTAAAGTACAAGTACTCAGATATTATACTTGAGTAAAAGTAGAAGTACTCAGATCTTGTACTTGAGTAAAAGTAGAAGTACTCAGATATTATACTTGAGTAAAAGTACTCAGATCTTGTACTTGAGTAAAAGTACTCAGATCTTGTACTTGAGTAAAAGTAGAAGTACTCAGGTATTATACTTGAGTAAAAGTAGAAGGACTCAGGTATTGTACTTGAGTTAAAGTAGAAGTACTCCGATCTTGTACTTGAGTAAAAGTAGAAGTACTCAGGTTTTGTACTTGAGTAAAAGTAGAAGTACTCAGATCTTGTACTTGAGTAAAAGTAGAAGTACTCAGATCTTGTACTTGAGTACAAGTAGAAGTACTCAGATATTGTACTTGAGTAAAAGTAGAAGTACTCAGGTTTTGTACTTGAGTAAAAGTAGAAGTACTCCGATCTTGTACTTGAGTAAAAGTAGAAGTACTCAGGTATTATACTTGAGTAAAAGTAGAAGTACTCAGATCTTGTACTTGAGTAAAAGTAGAAGTACTCCGATCTTGTACTTGAGTAAAAGTAGAAGTACTCAGGTTTTGTACTTGAGTAAAAGTAGAAGTACTCCGATCTTGTACTTGAGTAAAAGTAGAAGTACTCAGGTTTTGTACTTGAGTAAAAGTAGAAGTACTCAGATATTGTACTTGAGTAAAAGTAGAAGTACTCAGATCTTGTACTTGAGTAAAAGTAGAAGTACTCAGGTTTTGCACTTGAGTAAAAGTAGAAGTACTCAGATATTATAGTGAAAGTAGAAGTACTCAGGTATTGTACTCGAGTAAAAGTAGAAGTCCTCAGGTATTGTACTTGAGTAAAAGTAGAAGTACTCAGATCTTGTACTTGAGTAAAAGTACTCAGATCTTGTACTTGAGTTAAAGTAGAAGTACTCAGATCTTGTACTTGAGTAAAAGTAGAAGTACTCCGATCTTGTACTTGAGTAAAAGTAGAAGTACTCAGATATTGTACTTGAGTAAAAGTAGAAGTACTCAGATATTGTACTTGAGTAAAAGTAGAAGTACTCAGATCTTGTACTTGAGTTAAAGTACAAGTACTCAGATATTATACTTGAGTAAAAGTAGAAGTACTCAGATCTTGTACTTGAGTAAAAGTAGAAGTACTCAGATATTATACTTGAGTAAAAGTACTCAGATCTTGTACTTGAGTAAAAGTACTCAGATCTTGTACTTGAGTAAAAGTAGAAGTACTCAGGTATTATACTTGAGTAAAAGTAGAAGGACTCAGGTATTGTACTTGAGTTAAAGTAGAAGTACTCCGATCTTGTACTTGAGTAAAAGTAGAAGTACTCAGGTTTTGTACTTGAGTAAAAGTAGAAGTACTCAGATCTTGTACTTGAGTAAAAGTAGAAGTACTCAGATCTTGTACTTGAGTACAAGTAGAAGTACTCAGATATTGTACTTGAGTAAAAGTAGAAGTACTCAGGTTTTGTACTTGAGTAAAAGTAGAAGTACTCCGATCTTGTACTTGAGTAAAAGTAGAAGTACTCAGGTATTATACTTGAGTAAAAGTAGAAGTACTCAGATCTTGTACTTGAGTAAAAGTAGAAGTACTCCGATCTTGTACTTGAGTAAAAGTAGAAGTACTCAGGTTTTGTACTTGAGTAAAAGTAGAAGTACTCCGATCTTGTACTTGAGTAAAAGTAGAAGTACTCAGGTTTTGTACTTGAGTAAAAGTAGAAGTACTCAGATATTGTACTTGAGTAAAAGTAGAAGTACTCAGATCTTGTACTTGAGTAAAAGTAGAAGTACTCAGGTTTTGCACTTGAGTAAAAGTAGAAGTACTCAGATATTATAGTGAAAGTAGAAGTACTCAGGTATTGTACTCGAGTAAAAGTAGAAGTCCTCAGGTATTGTACTTGAGTAAAAGTAGAAGTACTCAGATCTTGTACTTGAGTAAAAGTACTCAGATCTTGTACTTGAGTTAAAGTAGAAGTACTCAGATCTTGTACTTGAGTAAAAGTAGAAGTACTCCGATCTTGTACTTGAGTAAAAGTAGAAGTACTCAGGTTTTGTACTTGAGTAAAAGTAGAAGTACTCCGATCTTGTACTTGAGTAAAAGTAGAAGTACTCAGGTATTATACTTGAGTAAAAGTAGAAGGACTCAGGTATTGTACTTGAGTAAAAGTAGAAGTACTCAGATCTTGTACTTGAGTAAAAGTAGAAGTACTCAGATATTGTACTTGAGTAAAAGTAGAAGTACTCAGATCTTGTACTTGAGTAAAAGTAGAAGTACTCAGATCTTGTACTTGAGTAAAAGTAGAAGTACTCAGGTATTATACTTGAGTAAAAGTAGAAGGACTCAGGTATTGTACTTGAGTAAAAGTAGAAGTACTCCGATCTTGTACTTGAGTAAAAGTAGAAGTACTCCGATCTTGTACTTGAGTAAAAGTAGAAGTACTCAGGTATTATACTTGAGTAAAAGTAGAAGGACTCAGATCTTGTACTTGAGTAAAAGTAGAAGTACTCAGATATTGTACTTGAGTAAAAGTAGAAGTACTCAGATCTTGTACTTGAGTAAAAGTAGAAGTACTCCGATCTTGTACTTGAGTAAAAGTAGAAGTACTCCGATCTTGTACTTGAGTAAAAGTAGAAGTACTCAGGTTTTGTACTTGAGTAAAAGTAGAAGTACTCCGATCTTGTACTTGAGTAAAAGTAGAAGTACTCAGGTTTTGTACTTGAGTAAAAGTAGAAGTACTCAGATCTTGTACTTGAGTAAAAGTAGAAGTACTCAGATATTGTACTTGAGTAAAAGTAGAAGTACTCAGATATTGTACTTGAGTAAAAGTCGAAGTACTCAGATCTTGTACTTGAGTAAAAGTAGAAGTACTCAGATCTTGTACTTGAGTAAAAGTAGAAGTACTCCGATCTTATACTTGAGTAAAAGTAGAAGGACTCAGATCTTGTACTTGAGTAAAAGTAGAAGTACTCAGATCTTGTACTTGAGTAAAAGTAGAAGTACTCAGATATTATACTTGAGTAAAAGTACTCAGATCTTGTACTTGAGTAAAAGTACTCAGATCTTGTACTTGAGTAAAAGTAGAAGTACTCAGGTATTATACTTGAGTAAAAGTAGAAGGACTCAGGTATTGTACTTGAGTTAAAGTAGAAGTACTCCGATCTTGTACTTGAGTAAAAGTAGAAGTACTCAGGTTTTGTACTTGAGTAAAAGTAGAAGTACTCAGATCTTGTACTTGAGTAAAAGTAGAAGTACTCAGATCTTGTACTTGAGTACAAGTAGAAGTACTCAGATATTGTACTTGAGTAAAAGTAGAAGTACTCAGATCTTGTACTTGAGTAAAAGTAGAAGTACTCAGATCTTGTACTTGAGTAAAAGTAGAAGTACTCAGGTATTATACTTGAGTAAAAGTAGAAGGACTCAGGTATTGTACTTGAGTAAAAGTAGAAGTACTCCGATCTTGTACTTGAGTAAAAGTAGAAGTACTCAGGTTTTGTACTTGAGTAAAAGTAGAAGTACTCCGATCTTGTACTTGAGTAAAAGTAGAAGTACTCAGGTATTATACTTGAGTAAAAGTAGAAGTACTCAGATCTTGTACTTGAGTAAAAGTAGAAGTACTCCGATCTTGTACTTGAGTAAAAGTAGAAGTACTCAGGTTTTGTACTTGAGTAAAAGTAGAAGTACTCCGATCTTGTACTTGAGTAAAAGTAGAAGTACTCAGGTTTTGTACTTGAGTAAAAGTAGAAGTACTCAGATATTGTACTTGAGTAAAAGTAGAAGTACTCAGATCTTGTACTTGAGTAAAAGTAGAAGGACTCAGATCTTGTACTTGAGTAAAAGTAGAAGTACTCAGATCTTGTACTTGAGTAAAAGTAGAAGTACTCAGATATTATACTTGAGTAAAAGTAGAAGTACTCAGATCTTGTACTTGAGTAAAAGTAGAAGTACTCAGATATTGTACTTGAGTAAAAGTAGAAGTACTCAGATCTTGTACTTGAGTAAAAGTAGAAGTACTCAGATCTTGTACTTGAGTAAAAGTAGAAGTACTCAGGTATTATACTTGAGTAAAAGTAGAAGGACTCAGGTATTGTACTTGAGTAAAAGTAGAAGTACTCCGATCTTGTACTTGAGTAAAAGTAGAAGTACTCCGATCTTGTACTTGAGTAAAAGTAGAAGTACTCAGGTATTATACTTGAGTAAAAGTAGAAGGACTCAGGTATTGTACTTGAGTAAAAGTAGAAGTACTCAGATCTTGTACTTGAGTAAAAGTAGAAGTACTCCGATCTTGTACTTGAGTAAAAGTAGAAGTACTCCGATCTTGTACTTGAGTAAAAGTAGAAGTACTCAGGTTTTGTACTTGAGTAAAAGTAGAAGTACTCCGATCTTGTACTTGAGTAAAAGTAGAAGTACTCAGGTTTTGTACTTGAGTAAAAGTAGAAGTACTCAGATCTTGTACTTGAGTAAAAGTAGAAGTACTCAGATATTGTACTTGAGTAAAAGTAGAAGTACTCAGATATTGTACTTGAGTAAAAGTAGAAGTACTCAGATCTTGTACTTGAGTTAAAGTACAAGTACTCAGATATTATACTTGAGTAAAAGTAGAAGTACTCAGATCTTGTACTTGAGTAAAAGTAGAAGTACTCAGATATTATACTTGAGTAAAAGTACTCAGATCTTGTACTTGAGTAAAAGTACTCAGATCTTGTACTTGAGTAAAAGTAGAAGTACTCAGGTATTATACTTGAGTAAAAGTAGAAGGACTCAGGTATTGTACTTGAGTTAAAGTAGAAGTACTCCGATCTTGTACTTGAGTAAAAGTAGAAGTACTCAGGTTTTGTACTTGAGTAAAAGTAGAAGTACTCAGATCTTGTACTTGAGTAAAAGTAGAAGTACTCAGATCTTGTACTTGAGTACAAGTAGAAGTACTCAGATATTGTACTTGAGTAAAAGTAGAAGTACTCAGGTTTTGTACTTGAGTAAAAGTAGAAGTACTCCGATCTTGTACTTGAGTAAAAGTAGAAGTACTCAGGTTTTGTACTTGAGTAAAAGTAGAAGTACTCCGATCTTGTACTTGAGTAAAAGTAGAAGTACTCAGGTTTTGTACTTGAGTAAAAGTAGAAGTACTCAGATATTGTACTTGAGTAAAAGTAGAAGTACTCAGATCTTGTACTTGAGTAAAAGTAGAAGTACTCAGATATTATACTTGAGTAAAAGTAGAAGGACTCAGATCTTGTACTTGAGTAAAAGTAGAAGTACTCAGATCTTGTTCTTGAGTAAAAGTAGAAGTACTCAGATATTATACTTGAGTAAAAGTAGAAGTACTCAGATATTGTAGTGAAAGTAGAAGTACTCAGGTTTTGCACTTGAGTAAAAGTAGAAGTACTCAGATATTATAGTGAAAGTAGAAGTACTCAGGTATTGTACTCGAGTAAAAGTAGAAGTCCTCAGGTATTGTACTTGAGTAAAAGTAGAAGTACTCAGATCTTGTACTTGAGTAAAAGTACTCAGATCTTGTACTTGAGTTAAAGTAGAAGTACTCAGATCTTGTACTTGAGTAAAAGTAGAAGTACTCCGATCTTGTACTTGAGTAAAAGTAGAAGTACTCAGGTTTTGTACTTGAGTAAAAGTAGAAGTACTCCGATCTTGTACTTGAGTAAAAGTAGAAGTACTCAGGTATTATACTTGAGTAAAAGTAGAAGGACTCAGGTATTGTACTTGAGTAAAAGTAGAAGTACTCAGATCTTGTACTTGAGTAAAAGTAGAAGTACTCAGATATTGTACTTGAGTAAAAGTAGAAGTACTCAGATCTTGTACTTGAGTAAAAGTAGAAGTACTCAGATCTTGTACTTGAGTAAAAGTAGAAGTACTCAGGTATTATACTTGAGTAAAAGTAGAAGGACTCAGGTATTGTACTTGAGTAAAAGTAGAAGTACTCCGATCTTGTACTTGAGTAAAAGTAGAAGTACTCCGATCTTGTACTTGAGTAAAAGTAGAAGTACTCAGGTATTATACTTGAGTAAAAGTAGAAGGACTCAGATCTTGTACTTGAGTAAAAGTAGAAGTACTCAGATCTTGTACTTGAGTAAAAGTAGAAGTACTCCGATCTTGTACTTGAGTAAAAGTAGAAGTACTCCGATCTTGTACTTGAGTAAAAGTAGAAGTACTCAGGTTTTGTACTTGAGTAAAAGTAGAAGTACTCCGATCTTGTACTTGAGTAAAAGTAGAAGTACTCAGGTTTTGTACTTGAGTAAAAGTAGAAGTACTCAGATCTTGTACTTGAGTAAAAGTAGAAGTACTCAGATATTGTACTTGAGTAAAAGTAGAAGTACTCAGATATTGTACTTGAGTAAAAGTCGAAGTACTCAGATCTTGTACTTGAGTAAAAGTAGAAGTACTCAGATCTTGTACTTGAGTAAAAGTAGAAGTACTCCGATCTTATACTTGAGTAAAAGTAGAAGGACTCAGATCTTGTACTTGAGTAAAAGTAGAAGTACTCAGATCTTGTACTTGAGTAAAAGTAGAAGTACTCAGATATTATACTTGAGTAAAAGTACTCAGATCTTGTACTTGAGTAAAAGTACTCAGATCTTGTACTTGAGTAAAAGTAGAAGTACTCAGGTATTATACTTGAGTAAAAGTAGAAGGACTCAGGTATTGTACTTGAGTTAAAGTAGAAGTACTCCGATCTTGTACTTGAGTAAAAGTAGAAGTACTCAGATCTTGTACTTGAGTAAAAGTAGAAGTACTCAGGTATTATACTTGAGTAAAAGTAGAAGGACTCAGGTATTGTACTTGAGTAAAAGTAGAAGTACTCCGATCTTGTACTTGAGTAAAAGTAGAAGTACTCAGGTTTTGTACTTGAGTAAAAGTAGAAGTACTCCGATCTTATACTTGAGTAAAAGTAGAAGTACTCAGGTATTATACTTGAGTAAAAGTAGAAGTACTCAGATCTTGTACTTGAGTAAAAGTAGAAGTACTCCGATCTTGTACTTGAGTAAAAGTAGAAGTACTCAGGTTTTGTACTTGAGTAAAAGTAGAAGTACTCCGATCTTGTACTTGAGTAAAAGTAGAAGTACTCAGGTTTTGTACTTGAGTAAAAGTAGAAGTACTCAGATATTGTACTTGAGTAAAAGTAGAAGTACTCAGATCTTGTACTTGAGTAAAAGTAGAAGTACTCAGATCTTGTTCTTGAGTAAAAGTAGAAGTACTCAGATATTATACTTGAGTAAAAGTAGAAGTACTCAGGTTTTGTACTTGAGTACAAGTAGAAGTACTCAGATGTTGCACTTGAGTAAAAGTAGAAGTACTCAGATCTTGTACTTGAGTAAAAGTAGAAGTACTCAGATCTTGTACTTGAGTAAAAGTAGAAGGACTCAGATCTTGTACTTGAGTAAAAGTAGAAGTACTCAGATCTTGTACTTGAGTAAAAGTAGAAGTACTCAGATATTATACTTGAGTAAAAGTAGAAGTACTCAGATCTTGTACTTGAGTAAAAGTAGAAGTACTCAGATCTTGTACTTGAGTTAAAGTACAAGTACTCAGATATTATACTTGAGTAAAAGTAGAAGTACTCAGATCTTGTACTTGATTAAAAGTAGAAGTACTCAGATATTATACTTGAGTAAAAGTAGAAGGACTCAGATCTTGTACTTGAGTAAAAGTAGAAGTACTCAGATCTTGTACTTGAGTAAAAGTAGAAGTACTCAGATATTGTACTTGAGTAAAAGTAGAAGTACTCAGATCTTGTACTTGAGTAAAAGTAGAAGTACTCAGATCTTGTACTTGAGTAAAAGTACTCAGATCTTGTACTTGAGTAAAAGTAGAAGTACTCAGATATTATACTTGAGTAAAAGTAGAAGGACTCAGATCTTGTACTTGAGTAAAAGTAGAAGTACTCAGATCTTGTACTTGAGTAAAAGTAGAAGTACTCAGATATTATACTTGAGTAAAAGTAGAAGGACTCAAATCTTGTACTTGAGTAAAAGTAGAAGTACTCAGATCTTGTACTTGAGTAAAAGTAGAAGTACTCAGATCTTGTACTTGAGTAAAAGTAGAAGTACTCAGATCTTGTAGTGAAAGTAGAAGTATTCAGATCTTGTAGTGAAAGTAGAAGTACTCAGGTTTTGTACTTGAGTAAAAGTAGAAGGACTCAGATCTTGTACTTGAGTTAAAGTACAAGTACTCAGATATTATACTTGAGTAAAAGTAGAAGTACTCAGATCTTGTACTTGAGTAAAAGTAGAAGTACTCAGATGTTGCACTTGAGTAAAAGTAGAAGTACTCAGATGTTGCACTTGAGTAAAAGTAGAAGTACTCGGATGTTGCACTTGAGTAAAAGTAGAAGTACTCAGATGTTGCACTTGAGTAAAAGTAGAAGTACTCAGATATTGTAGTGAAAGTAGAAGTACTCAGATCTTGTACTTGAGTAAAAGTAGAAGTACTCAGATCTTGTACTTGAGTAAAAGTAGAAGGACTCAGATCTTGTACTTGAGTAAAAGTAGAAGTACTCAGATCTTGTACTTGAGTAAAAGTAGAAGTACTCAGATATTATACTTGAGTAAAAGTAGAAGTACTCAGATCTTGTACTTGAGTAAAAGTAGAAGTACTCAGATCTTGTACTTGAGTTAAAGTACAAGTACTCAGATATTATACTTGAGTAAAAGTAGAAGTACTCAGATCTTGTACTTGATTAAAAGTAGAAGTACTCAGATATTATACTTGAGTAAAAGTAGAAGGACTCAGATCTTGTACTTGAGTAAAAGTAGAAGTACTCAGATCTTGTACTTGAGTAAAAGTAGAAGTACTCAGATATTGTACTTGAGTAAAAGTAGAAGTACTCAGATCTTGTACTTGAGTAAAAGTAGAAGTACTCAGATCTTGTACTTGAGTAAAAGTACTCAGATCTTGTACTTGAGTAAAAGTAGAAGTACTCAGATATTATACTTGAGTAAAAGTAGAAGGACTCAGATCTTGTACTTGAGTAAAAGTAGAAGTACTCAGATCTTGTACTTGAGTAAAAGTAGAAGTACTCAGATCTTGTAGTGAAAGTAGAAGTATTCAGATCTTGTGGTGAAAGTAGAAGTACTCAGGTTTTGTACTTGAGTAAAAGTAGAAGGACTCAGATCTTGTACTTGAGTTAAAGTACAAGTACTCAGATATTATACTTGAGTAAAAGTAGAAGTACTCAGATCTTGTACTTGAGTAAAAGTAGAAGTACTCAGATGTTGCACTTGAGTAAAAGTAGAAGTACTCAGATGTTGCACTTGAGTAAAAGTAGAAGTACTCGGATGTTGCACTTGAGTAAAAGTAGAAGTACTCGGATGTTGCACTTGAGTAAAAGTAGAAGTACTCAGATGTTGCACTTGAGTAAAAGTAGAAGTACTCAGATATTGTACTTGAGTAAAAGTAGAAGTACTCAGATATTGTACTTGAGTAAAAGTAGAAGTACTCAGATCTTGTACTTGAGTAAAAGTAGAAGTACTCAGATCTTGTACTTGAGTAAAAGTACTCAGATCTTGTACTTGAGTAAAAGTAGAAGTACTCAGATCTTGTACTTGAGTAAAAGTAGAAGTACTCAGATATTATACTTGAGTAAAAGTAGAAGGACTCAGATCTTGTACTTGAGTAAAAGTAGAAGTACTCAGATCTTGTACTTGAGTAAAAGTAGAAGTACTCAGATATTATACTTGAGTAAAAGTAGAAGGACTCAGATCTTGTACTTGAGTAAAAGTAGAAGTACTCAGATCTTGTACTTGAGTAAAAGTAGAAGTACTCAGATCTTGTACTTGAGTAAAAGTAGAAGTACTCAGATCTTGTACTTGAGTAAAAGTAGAAGTACTCAGATCTTGTACTTGAGTAAAAGTAGAAGTACTCAGATCTTGTAGTGAAAGTAGAAGTATTCAGATCTTGTAGTGAAAGTAGAAGTACTCAGATCTTGTAGTGAAAGTAGAAGTATTCAGATCTTGTAGTGAAAGTAGAAGTATTCAGATCTTGTAGTGAAAGTAGAAGTACTCAGGTTTTGTACTTGAGTAAAAGTAGAAGTACTCAGATGTTGCACTTGAGTAAAAGTAGAAGTACTCAGATCTTATACTTGAGTAAAAGTAGAAGGACTCAGATCTTGTACTTGAGTAAAAGTAGAAGTACTCAGATGTTGCACTTGAGTAAAAGTAGAAGTACTCAGATGTTGTACTTGAGTTAAAGTAGAAGTACTCAGATCTTGTACTTGAGTAAAAGTAGAAGTACTCAGATGTTGCACTTGAGTAAAAGTAGAAGTACTCAGATCTTATACTTGAGTAAAAGTAGAAGTACTCAGATCTTGTACTTGAGTAAAAGTAGAAGTACTCAGATGTTGCACTTGAGTAAAAGTAGAAGTACTCAGATGTTGTACTTGAGTTAAAGTAGAAGTACTCAGATCTTGTACTTGAGTAAAAGTAGAAGTACTCAGATCTTGTACTTGAGTGAAAGTAGAAGTACTCAGATATTGTAGTGAAAGTAGAAGTATTCAGATCTTGTAGTGAAAGTAGAAGTACTCAGATCTTGAACTTGAGTAAAAGTAGAAGTACTCAGATATTGTACTTGAGTAAAAGTAGAAAAGTATTCTCATCTAAATATAGTGAAAGACAGTGAAAGTAGTCGTTGTGCAGACTGGTCCATTTCAGAATAATATCTATGATATGTTTTATAATGATTGATCGTTAAAGTTTTAAAAAACAGTGCAGTACTCGAGTACATGTACGTAGTTACTTCACAGCTGACTCGATGTCGTCTGGAGGAAATCTCCCGCAGAGTTTGAATGAAATGAAATCGTCCCGCTTCGCCCCTCTCCTCTTTGACCGGGAGATCTCTGCAGCAGTTTGTCAAACGTGAAATGTATTGGCCACTAAAACTAAAATACCGCGGCCCCTAATGTTCTCTCAGAGAGCGATAAAACCCACCGGCTGCGTGAGGCGCGTGAAGACGAGGGCGGATGGAAACCCACCGGCTGCGTGAGGCGCGTGAAGACGAGGGCGGATGGAAACCCACCGGCTGCGTGAAGACGAGGGCGGATGGAAACCCACCGGCTGCGTGAAGACGAGGGCGGATGGAAACCCACCGGCTGCGTGAGGCGTGTGAAGACGAGGGCGGATGGAAACCCACCGGCTGCGTGAGGCGCGTGAAGACGAGGGCGGATGGAAACCCACCGGCTGCGTGAGGCGCGTGAAGACGAGGGCGGATGGAAACCCACCGGCTGCGTGAGGCGCGTGAAGACGAGGGCGGATGGAAACCCACCGGCTGCGTGAGGCGCGTGAAGACGAGGGCGGATGGAAACCCACCGGCTGCGTGAAGACGAGGGCGATGGAAACCCACCGGCTGCGTGAGGCGCGTGAAGACGAGGGCGGATGGAAACCCACCGGCTGCGTGAGGCGCGTGAAGACGAGGGCGGATGGAAACCCACCGGCTGCGTGAAGCGTGTGAAGACGAGGGCGGATGGAAACCCACCGGCTGCGTGAAGCGCGTGAAGACGAGGGCGGATGGAAATCCACCGGCTGCGTGAAGCGTGTGAAGACGAGGGCGGATGGAAACACACCGGCTGCGTGAAGCGCGTGAAGACGAGGGCGGATGGAAACCCACCGGCTGCGTGAAGACGAGGGCGGATGGAAACCCACCGGCTGCGTGAGGCGCGTGAAGACGGGTGCAGTCTGTTTCTTTCACCCCATGTTGAAACCAAACACTAGGGGGTGCTAAAGTCCGACATCTAAACAGGCCACACAAAGTGGCTTTAACATCTGTGGCAATAAAGCAATTCGGTGAAATGTGGCATAAACAGTATAATGTGTGGTTATAGTGAAGTCCAGCCGGTCTGAAGTTCACCGTGTCCGCCCGTGTGTTTAGGCGAAGGGGCGGAGGGCGGTGGTCGTCGTGTTCAGGACGACGTGATCCCGCATACAGAAGAAGTAGGGGTCGGCGTTGTTCACACACTGCCCGATTAACACCATCCAGATGACCAGCAAGATGAACAGCGAGATGAAGAACCTGATGAGCAGCCACTGACAGTTCCACTGCGAGACCGGCATCGAGTCCGGCATCGAGACCGGCATCGAGTCCGGCATTGAGTCCGGCGGCCAGTCCCACCACGGGTCCGACAGCGGCGAGTCCGGCAGCGGCGAGTCCGACGAATTAATGTTACAATCCCCAATGTCAATCCAGATGCAGAAGGCCGAGGGGCTTTCAGAGGAGCCCGAGGGCCTTTCAGAGGAGCCCGAGGGGCTTTCAGAGGAGCCCGAGGGGCTTTCAGAGGAGCCCGAGCTGGGGTCTTGTGTGGAGCTTTTGTAGCACAGCATCACCCCCTCCAGCCACACCGGCTCCTCCTGCTGCTGGTGGCTGGGCAGCTTGCAGAGGACCTCTCGGCAGGTGGGGAGGGCGGGCGGACCCTGCTCGGGCAGCGTGGTGGGGTGGCGGCAGAAGGGGCATAAGAGGTGGAGGCTCAGCGAGACGAACGCGAGGCGGGAGAGGCACTCCAGGCAGAACGTGTGGCTGCAGTCCAGCTGCTTGGGTGTCTTGAAGATATTGTCGTAGGGGTCGCAGCAGATGGCGCACTCCAGCTGGCTCATGATCGACACCTTTCTCAGCTCTCCAGGAGAGATTTGAGGGGCGACCTGAATTTGTCAAATCTGCGGTTCCATCTTCAGGAATATTTAACTCTCCTTTGTCGAGTGCTAACTGGACGTGTGGGCTCTTTCTTACTTTGTATTGATCTGTTCTTAACTTCAGAATGATCTGGAAAGAAAGCAGACCACATTGGCAGGTTAGTTTTCATATCCAAGGTCTCTTGCTGCTTTTATCATAAAAACTGCAACATACTCCCAACAACTAAACAAGATCTAGTACATCAGTGTTTTTCAAAGTGTGGTCCGCGGACCACTGGTGGTCCGTGAGCGCCCTCTAGTGGTCCGTGAGTATATTGGTAACATTTTACATTTGAAATAAATAAATACATTTAAGTTTTCCGCACTCTCGCGGGAATATCTCCGCAATGGAGCGAGCTTAAGTTTCACTTTTGACTGCATGATATAGCCCAGGGCAACACCTTCTTCACACATGTTGCCACTTGTTTGCACCATGTTCAGGCGATTTGTAATCTGTTCTATAAAAACCATGTGTATTTTTTAGGGCTGTCAGTCGATTAAAATAGTTAATCGCGATTAATCGCAAATTAATCGCACATTTTATATCTGTTCTAAATGTACCTTAGGGGAATATTTTTCAAGTTTGTAATACTCTTATCAACATATGAGTGGACAAATATGCTTTATGCTAATGTTTATTATCATTTGAACAATGACAAATATTCTCATGAATATTAAACACAACAACCTGAACATTACAAATATTCGCCTCAATTCAACCTGGAACCTCTCTCATACAATACGTGTGTGTGTGTGTGTGTGTGTGTGTGTGTGTGTGTGTGTGTGTGTGTGTGTGTGTGTGTGTGTGTGTGTGTGTGTGTGTGTGTGTGTGTGTGTGTGTGTGTGTGTGTGTGTGTGTGTGATCGTTGGAGCTATGTGCAACTCGAGGCATATGCTCGAACGGGAGCTGCCTGGACGCTGCAATCATGAGTGTGCTGACTTCTCGTACAATGTCCCGCTGTCTGCTGTGTGTGTGTGTGTGTGAGATGTCCTGCTGTCTGCTTCCTGCATAAAGTCGAGTGCTCGGCGCAGTTGTGTGGATAGGGCGCTCCTCTGTTTTCATTTAAACAGCTCCTTATATCCGTTAGCGCAGCTAGCTAGCACCAGATGCTAACAACAACAATGCACGTAAGGTCTCTCTCTCGCTCGCTCGGACCACACACACACACACCCTCCCGGTCCTCCCGATGGCCAGTCGGTGCCTGCCGGTGAGCGTGGAAGTGTGGTCTGCCACAAGCGGGCGGCAGGAGTGGGGCTGTCAGCATCAGCTTGTAGACGGTATTTTAAACTCGATGCGCTCTGAAGCTACGGGGCGGCCGAGGAAAAAAAATACACATGCGTTAATCGCGTTAAAATAATTAGTGCCGTTAATTTTTTTTTGTGTTAACGCGTTATTAACGCGTTAACTTGACAGCCCTAGTATTTTTATATTTGTGGAGTTAGGTGGTCCGCGAGTGTTTTTTTATTGGTTAAGTGGTCCTTGGAATGAAAATGTTTGAGAAACACTGTAGTACACCATTGCACATAGGCCTGTCACGATAATTAATTTTGTTGGACGATACATTTTCCTGGAAATTATTGCGATATACTGTCTGTCTGTCTGTCTGTCTGTCTGTCTGTCTGTCTGTCTGTCTGTCTGTCTGTCTGTCTGTCTGTCTGTCTGTCTGTCTGTCTGTCTGTCTGTCTGTCTGTCTGTCTGTCTGTCTGTCTGTCTGTCTGTCTGTCTGTCTGTCTGTCTGTCTGTCTGTCTGTCTGTCTGTCTGTCTGTCTGTCTGTCTGTCTGTCTGTCTGTCTGTCTGTCTGTCTGTCTGTCTGTCTGTCTGTCTGTCTGTCTGTCTGTCTGTCTGTCTGTCTGTCTGTCTGTCTGTCTGTCTGTCTGTCTGTCTGTCTGTCTGTCTGTCTGTCTGTCTGTCTGTCTGTCTGTCTGTCTGTCTGTCTGTCTGTCTGTCTGTCTGTCTGTCTGTCTGTCTGTCTGTCTGTCTGTCTGTCTGTCCTGTCTGTCTGTCTGTCTGTCTGTCTGTCTGTCTGTCTGTCTGTCTGTCTGTCTGTCTGTCTGTCTGTCTGTCTGTCTGTCTGTCTGTCTGTCTGTCTGTCTGTCTGTCTGTCTGTCTGTCTGTCTGTCTGTCTGTCTGTCTGTCTGTCTGTCTGTCTGTCTGTCTGTCTGTCTGTCTGTCTGTCTGTCTGTCTGTCTGTCTGTCTGTCTGTCTGTCTGTCTGTCTGTCTGTCTGTCTGTCTGTCTGTCTGTCTGTCTGTCTGTCTGTCTGTCTGTCTGTCTGTCTGTCCTGTCTGTCTGTCTGTCTGTCTGTCTGTCTGTCTGTCTGTCTGTCTGTCTGTCTGTCTGTCTGTCTGTCTGTCTGTCTGTCTGTCTGTCTGTCTGTCTGTCTGTCTGTCTGTCTGTCTGTCTGTCTGTCTGTCTGTCTGTCTGTCTGTCTGTCTGTCTGTCTGTCTGTCTGTCTGTCTGTCTGTCTGTCTGTCTGTCTGTCTGTCTGTCTGTCTGTCTGTCTGTCTGTCTGTCTGTCTGTCTGTCTGTCTGTCTGTCTGTCTGTCTGTCTGTCTGTCTGTCTGTCTGTCTGTCTGTCTGTCTGTCTGTCTGTCTGTCTGTCTGTCTGTCTGTCTGTCTGTCTGTCTGTCTGTCTGTCTGTCTGTCTGTCTGTCTGTCTGTCTGTCTGTCTGTCTGTCTGTCTGTCTGTCTGTCTGTCTGTCTGTCTGTCTGTCTGTCTGTCTGTCTGTCTGTCTGTCTGTCTGTCTGTCTGTCTGTCTGTCTGTCTGTCTGTCTGTCTGTCTGTCTGTCTGTCTGTCTGTCTGTCTGTCTGTCTGTCTGTCTGTCTGTCTGTCTGTCTGTCTGTCTGTCTGTCTGTCTGTCTGTCTGTCTGTCTGTCTGTCTGTCTGTCTGTCTGTCTGTCTGTCTGTCTGTCTGTCTGTCTGTCTGTCTGTCTGTCTGTCTGTCTGTCTGTCTGTCTGTCTGTCTGTCTGTCTGTCTGTCTGTCTGTCTGTCTGTCTGTCTGTCTGTCTGTCTGTCTGTCTGTCTGTCTGTCTGTCTGTCTGTCTGTCTGTCTGTCTGTCTGTCTGTCTGTCTGTCTGTCTGTCTGTCCTGTCTGTCTGTCTGTCTGTCTGTCTGTCTGTCTGTCTGTCTGTCTGTCTGTCTGTCTGTCTGTCTGTCTGTCTGTCTGTCTGTCTGTCTGTCTGTCTGTCTGTCTGTCTGTCTGTCTGTCTGTCTGTCTGTCTGTCTGTCTGTCTGTCTGTCCTGTCTGTCTGTCTGTCTGTCTGTCTGTCTGTCTGTCTGTCTGTCTGTCTGTCTGTCTGTCTGTCTGTCTGTCTGTCTGTCTGTCTGTCTGTCTGTCTGTCTGTCTGTCTGTCTGTCTGTCTGTCTGTCTGTCTGTCTGTCTGTCTGTCTGTCTGTCTGTCTGTCTGTCTGTCCTGTCTGTCTGTCTGTCTGTCTGTCTGTCTGTCTGTCTGTCTGTCTGTCTGTCTGTCTGTCTGTCTGTCTGTCTGTCTGTCTGTCTGTCTGTCTGTCTGTCTGTCTG
>CM070433.1:41494981-41531749 GCA_036324595.1 Champsocephalus gunnari | reverse complement strand
TCACACAGACCCCCGCCCCCCCCCTCTCCCTCACACAGACCCCGCCCCCCACCCCCCCCTCTCCCTCACACAGACCCCGCCCCCACCCCCCCTCTCCCTCACACAGACCCCGCCCCCCCCTCTCCCTCACACAGACCCCGCCCCCACCCCCCCTCTCCCTCACACAGACCCCGCCCCACCCCCCCCCTCCCTCACACAGACCCCGCCCCCACCCCCCCTCTCCCTCACACAGACCCCGCGGTGGAAATTTGTATTATATCCTTATATGCTTAAACCTAATGCTAATGATGTGCTGTGTTCTTCCATCGACTCTACTGTGGGTTTATTCCCAGGCGCTTCACGGCCACAGAGCTGATTGGCTGCTGGGAGACTCCCACACGGTCACACCAGAACTTCCCTGCTCTGGGAGCCGCCATGCTATCTCCCGCTCAAGGACAGACGTCTGACAACAATGTGACCGCGTGAAGGCAGATTTCTAACCTTCCCACTCCTTCTGTATATAAGCTTTGCACACTCACGCATCTGTCTGTGAAGCTTCAAATACAGAACTAGAAAGACGGATCTGTCTGATTCACCATTTCTTTTGATCACTTTGACTTGTGCTCTCCACGGTGTTGGGTCCTAGATGTCCATAACACATGCGTTTAACAATCACACTTACTTTGTACACATCATAGCCATATATAGATATACCGATATGGTCATACTGTACCATAATAATAAAATACTGTGAAAAGAGTACTTTCACTGTTGAAAATTGAAGCTGATAATACTTCTGTACTTCATATCATTCTGAAATGGGTCATTGGTGTACTTTTACTCCACTGCATGTATTAATACCTTTAGTTACTTCACAGATGAAGGATGTGAAATATAACCAAGTGTTGAATCAGACTTTAGTTCCACCTGGAGTGAATCCACCAGCTACCCTGCAGTCTACAAAGTACTTCAGACTAGCTGCACCTTCACCAGCTACCCTGCAGTCTACAAAGTACTTCAGACTAGCTGCACCTTCACCAGCTACCCTGCAGTCTACAAAGTACTTCAGACTAGCTGCACCTCCACCAGCTACCCTGCAGCCTACAAAGTACTTCAGACTAGCTGCACCTCCACCAGCTACCCTGCAGTCTACAAAGTACTTCAGACTAGCTGCACCTTCACCAGCTACCCTGCAGTCTACAAAGTACTTCAGACTAGCTGCACCTCCACCAGCTACCCTGCAGTCTACAAAGTACTTCAGACTAGCTGCACCTTCACCAGCTTTGAGAACACTTTCATGATCAATCATTATAAAACATATCATATATATTATTCTGAAATGGACCAATCTGCACAACGACTACTTTCACTGTCTTTCACTATATTTAGATGAGAGTACTTTCTACTTTCACTTGAGGAACATTTTGAATGCAGGACTTTTACTGTAACAGAGTATTCCTACACTCTGGTACTTCTACTTTGACTCAAGTACAAGATCTGAGTACTTCTACTTGTACTCAAGTACCAGACCTGAGTACTTCTACTTTTACTCAACTACAAGATCTGAGTACTTCTACTTTCACTCAAGTACAAGATCTGAGTACTTCTACTTTTACTCAACTACAAGATCTGAGTACTTCTACTTTACTCAAGTACAAGATCTGAGTACTTCTACTTTTACTCAAGTACAAGTTCTGAGTACTTCTACTTTTACTCAAGTACAAGATCTGAGTACTTTTACTCAACTACAAGATCTGAGTACTTCTACTTTTACTCAAGTACAAGATCTGAGTACTTCTACTTTTACTCAAGTACAAGACCTGAGTACTTTTACTTTTACTCAACTACAAGATCTGAGTACTTCTACTTTTACTCAAGTACAATACCTGAGTACTTTTACTCAAGTACAAGACCTGAGTACTTTTACTTTTACTCAACTACAAGATCTGAGTACTTCTACTTTTACTCAAGTACAATACCTGAGTACTTTTACTCAAGTACAAGACCTGAGTACTTTTACTTTTACTCAACTACAAGATCTGAGTACTTCTACTTTTACTCAACTACAAGATCTGAGTACTTCTACTTTTACTCAAGTACAAGACCTGAGTACTTTTACTTTTACTCAACTACAAGATCTGAGTACTTCTACTTTTACTCAACTACAAGATCTGAGTACTTCTACTTTTACTCTAGTACAAGATCTGAGTACTTCTACTTTTACTCTAGTACAAGATCTGAGTACTTCTACTTTTACTCAACTACAAGATCTGAGTACTTCTACTTTTACTCAAGTACAATACCTGAGTACTTCTACTTTTACTTGAGTAACATGTTGAATGCAGGACTTCCTGGGTGCTATATCTTAGTTTAAACTATTAAACTACTGTTAAATAAATAATGTAAATAACTGTGCAATACTTTCACCACTGTGACACTTATTTATGAAATACTGTTCCTATTGTATACACCTGGATGTGTATTTTGGTAAATTGTCATTTGTGTAAATTCCTACTTGTTTTCATCTTTACTATTTTAAGGATGCTTCTTTATTAATATGTTGCTCTTTTGGCTCTTGACTTTCGCTGTGACAATGTAAATGCAATATAATGTAAATGTCTAACCCTAACCCAAATAAGGTATATAGAACTATTTTCCGCTACTGTGTACTTCTACTCCACTACAATTCAGAGGTAAATGGTGTACTTTTACAGCACTGCATGTAAACACCTTTAGTTGAAACATGTACATGTCCTCTCTGTAGCCTATAGGCATCCTGATTCTGCTTATTCAAAACAAATTAAAATGAAAAAAGCCCCGAAAACTCACCGACAGTGACTTCCACGGAGACCCCCCCAGCTGCCTCCTCCTCCCCGCCGCCGCCGCCGCCGCTCTCCGGCCTCCCTCCCCGGGTGATGACGGTCTCCAGGAGCTCCAGCCTCCCTCCCCGGGTGATGACGGTCTCCAGGAGCTCCAGCCTCCTCCGCAGCGCCTGGTTCTCCATGTTGCTGCGGGAAATCTCGCTCTTCCACCCGGCGCAGCTCTCCTCCAGCAGCTCGCTGATCTCCAGCACCGCAGCCCGGGTCAGAGCCTCCATGATGGAGGACAGCTGGGACTGAAGCACCCGGTGAGAGGTCATGCTGAGCGGCAGAGAAACAACGCTAACAACCGCCGAAACGGAGGAGCTCCAGGGGTTAATTCCTGCTTCTGTTACCTGGGAATTGAGTGCTTTTACCGGGGGAAACGGATGGGAGGATGCTGCGGTTGTTTGTTTGTTGTTGGTCGGTTATTTCCTCCTCCTACAACTTCCGTAACACCATTTTCAAAATAAAAGCTCAGAATCAGAAACAGGTTTGTTGACTTTTTGTTATTAGCGTCCCAAAAGGGTCGTTTTGAGCTTTCTTTCTTGTATTTGTTATTGCCAACTATACAAGAGAAACACAGAGACAAATAGACACCATGGGCTGGGTTTGTTACATTTCGAGAATGTGAAATGTGTTGAGAAGGATACATATAAAAGTAGAAGTACATATATTAACCCTCCTGTTATCTTCGGACTGATTTAATACTTTCATCAATAATAACTTTTTTGTTTTACATTTGATTGCCTTAAGGCAGGGGGGGCAAACTCAAGCCCCGGGGGCCAAATCCCGCGACTTCATTTCATGCGGCCCCTCAAGAGATTGCAAAGAATATAATATGTTTATTATACGGTTACATGCCGATTTACAGAAGCACGTTGCCCATAAACTACATATCCCACAATGCATCTCAAATTTGACTTTTTTCTCAGAATTAGAATTATTTTAAATCATTTTGTAACATTCTCACTGAAGAGACCTGCAATGATTTGCCCTAGACTTCTGCTTTCAGACGTAGTTAATTATGAAGTTATTACCCTATCCGATAATAATCCAATGCAGAGGCAATAATGTCATATATAATACATTATTTTATATATATTAAATATTTATATATTTTGATATATGGTCTTAAAGTTACAACCGGCCCTTTGAGTGCAACCATAATGCTGATGTGGCCCGCGAAGAAATTGAGTTTGACACCCCTGCCTTAAGGCTTTAAGATATCCTTCACAGTAGACATTTGAACATATACAATTGCTGATCACCACTTTCATTGCATTTTGGATGATTTAGTCAACTTTGTAACACCCATGGTGTTCCTGGTCCATAAAGAAATGGAATTAGTAACCATCCAGATCAGAGAAAACACACACACACACACACACACACACACACACACACACACACACACACACACACACACACACACACACACACACACACACACACACACACACACACACACACACACACACACACACACACACACACACACTAGATGTATCCCCCGCCCCTTGTGTGCCCATCTCCCCACATGGATCACACCTGGCACAGTGTCTATTCTTTGTATATTTACTGCAGCACCCCCATCTGTTGGCGGAGAGTTGTAACTGCAACGCCAACAAGTTCACAACAAAAAATCAATACAAGTTTTATTTTGAGTTAGCATTTTAGTATAAGCAGTCTATAAATCATGGTTGTTTTTTTAAATGGTTGATATATAGAAAATATCGTTAATACGCAGCAGACTAACACTGCTGTCTGCTGGTTAATTCAACCTCCTCAACCGTGATTTTCGCGCCCAACGTTTTTTGAAAAAAAGTGTCATTTGAGAGGAAGGATCTGATATGAATGAATAAGTAAATAAGGTTCAATATAATGAACATGGAGAAAGCACTTCGGGATTTGAAGTCAAATATGAAGTGCTTTATAAATTAAACCCATTATTATTATTAGAGAGACGTATCATGATGAGAACATGTGACAGAATACATTAGCCCTGCTCACAGACATGAGATCAGATGTTAACAGAGATCACAGAGATCAAATAAACGGTGAAACTCTCTGCATGCTTTCACTTTCTTCTGCTCAGCGCTTTCCTTCAGAGGACACCAGCTCTTCAGCACAGATCTGAGAACAGGAAGTCTTTCCCACAACCTGCTCTTACTGGAGATGTGACTGTGAGTCATGAGGAGTTGTTATGAATCTGTATCTACAGCGTCACACATTGAAGAGGCCCTGTCTATTAGTGGTGTCTCCTCTCCTGTAGTTCTATAGGTGTGCATGTTAATGGGCTGCAAAGGCCAAATCCCCCCACGGCATGAAACGTTTTGATTGGTCAACTTTTTTGATTTATTTCTCTTTTTTCCAAAATCTCAACATTTAGAATTTCTTCGTAAAATATTAACTTTCTGATTTATTTCTGAAAATCTCAATATTTGTAAATAATATGTGGGACAAACAGCGCGTGCTCCGTCTGAAAAAATCATGCTAAGGTTAGCTTGTTAGCTAACTACATTAGACAGATTTATACGATGAATAAAACACATACAATGAAAAGTCAATTTAACAAAAACATGGCAAATGTATTCCTCAACAGTTATTATCCAACCAAGTAAAGCAGTTTAAAGGTCCCATGTCATGCTTTTCCAGTTATCACCCGTCCCCTTGTGTGTTATGAAGCTTTGTATGCATGTAAACGGTCTGCAGAGTCACAAACCCTCAAAGTACACCCTGTAGCGAGTAAAACTCTAACACAGAAAATACCTCCCCAAAACGCCTCGTTGGAGATTCGTCACTGATACGTCATTGTCCAATGTTTCTTCCGGGTACGGCTTAACGTCATGCGGTACCGGGAACCAAATGGACCAATCCATGGAGCCGTTAAGTTACGTCCACGGAGCCATTACGCTAAGCCGCCGCTGATTGGTCCAAATTGACCAATCCACGAACTTCCTCACACACTCAGTGCATGCAGCTCTGCTGATCTCTCCTCCCTGGCTGCAGGCTGATAACAGACAGTTGGGATCGTGGCGAAATTGTCTCTGCAGACCCATTCTCACAGCGTCTATCAACCTTTTTCTTACTCAAATCAAGCCACACTTATTGTTTTTACTTCGGCTGTGAGTTTGTGTGTGCTCAGGGTGAGTTTCGCTGTGTTTCGCTGTGTATCGCTAAACAAGAAAATGTGGCGAAGTCACGCCCATCTACTTTCGCTCCCATGGGACCTTATTTCGGAAAAAATGATGTATTGAAGTCAATGGAGAAAACGTATCTTTCGATCCCGTTTGAATTGTGCCTATTACACATGATGTTTGTCAATCTTAAAAAAATTTCCATGTCAAAAAAGTCAGTTTGTCTAAAACTTTGAAATATAGACTATGAAAAATACGCGACTAGAAAGACTACAAATCCCAGAGCCGCGTATTAACGTTACACACGAACCGTGTCTATCACAACTGGACCTTCTGTAGACACACACACCCCGCGGCATTATAATGTCCGTCTTTTCACTGAATTGTCGTCTTGAAAAGGGTACTCACAACAATTCCGCAACAACTTCATCTGCACCTGTTCCACTTGTCATTTCAACGTAAAAAACAATAAAACAGCATGAATTGCTTCGTCGCATTCATCTAGCTCCTCTGTCTCGAGCCATTTAACTAGCGGGCCTTCTAGAGTACCCTGGAATCGAGGGGAACTCTGAAAGAATACGCCCATTGGCTACAAATCAATATATGATTGGTTGATCAAACTGTCAGTCCACATGTACGCTCTCATTCGGTGCAACGGCCAGGGCATTCGATCAAGGATGAAGAATACCTTCATATTCATACCTGGATATTCTACCCAGAGACCCAGAACAAGATCTGATTGGTTGCTTTTTTTCACACAAAACCACTGAAATGCGTAGTGCATGGTCCGAAAAGGACAAACACATCAACGTAACACTGTAATATTACAAATCAACAACACAGATACCATTCTCATGTATTCATTTTATATATATAATTAAATTGACTTTTTGTTTGTTTTATCTGAGTGTTCCAGGGTATTCTCTGAATACCTTGAAGGCCCTGATGGTTCGCCACTGATGAAACCTTGTAAAGCCGGTGCCGCATGCTGGCTCTTACGGAACCGACTAACTCCCCTTTAGTGTATGTACAGCTCTCAACATGCTCAGACTTGTAGTGATTTTCACCTCTTTTAATACTTTTCACTTCATTCTGAAAGAAAGAGGTGAAATGTGCTAACGTGACGGCCACCTTGGTGTTGGTGACGTATGCAAGACCAGAGATGTAGTTCATTGAGCGCTTCACGCAAAAAAATTCGTTACTTCAGTTTTACGACACATTTAAAAAAATGTGACTTGCAAAATTATCTTTTAAATTGACAAACATCATATGTGTAATTCATGGCACAATTCAAACAGAATCAAAAGATAATCTTTCTCTCTCCATTGACTTCAATACATGATTTTTCCTAAATAAGGTCCCATGGAGGTCCCCCGGAAGGGGAGGGACTTCGCCTCTCTATTGGAGCTCCAACGAGCCGTTAAAGGCAGAGAGTGAAATTCAGTGAATACACGTAGTTTACAGAGATGCTGTATGAGAAACCAATGTGAGTTTGTAAAATTGCACAGTATAGATCTATTCTAGTAGACCTCAACAATGGAATTATGATCAGTGGAAATGGCCATGACATGGGCCCTTTAACTTTTAGGAGCTTCTCAAGTAAGTAAAACATTATTTTATCCACAGACATTTGAGACATCTTACCTCAGAAGATCCTCCGTTGCTGTGTCGTTGCTGTGCGGTTGCTTTGCGGTTGCTATGCGGTTGCTATGCAGTTGCTATGTTGTTTCTATTCCGTTGCTATGCCGTTGCTATGCCATTGCTATGCGGTTGCTATGGGGTTAACCCATAATCTCACATTTACAACAGCAGGCGGCGTAGTTGTACCATTTAAGCAGGGTTTTAGTGATGGGAATTCATTTGGCTCGGCTCACCAAGAAGAGCCGGCTCTTTCGGCTCCCAAACGGCTCTTCAGTTTACCACATATTATACCTTTTATAATTAAATCAAATGTCGCCCTGTTTTGACTAATGATTTATATGTGTACACATATATCACTTAAATTATTCAATACATCCTTTGTACTGAAGTATTCAAAAGTACAAATTGCATGTTTAATATAAATGATTTGCTGTGGCCAATTGTTTTCATTGTATTTACAGACCCGTATAACTCTCCGATACCACCCAATGAATGCACTGACTTGTAGAACCATGCTACACAAAGCAGATAGCAACAACTATAAAAACGTAAGCATAGACATTTAAAAAAGGGGCTACTGTATCGACATTTTAAAATTATATTTAAAGAAAAGGCCCTGACAAAACAGCAGGGCTCTATTTCAGTAGCTATTAACTATAGAAAAAAAGACAGCAACAGCTGACATCAAATATTTGCTGAGCCTAAGGATAATCATAAATAAATAACAGTAAAAATAAATATGTTGCAATGATCAAAACAGCAGCATCCAACAGTCTATAATCCTTGGATATTACATGTCACTGCATGCATGCACATAGCACCTGTAGCGTGGAGATCATCATATCATTCTGTCTGGTATTACTTAACACATAAAAACACATCACTACAGGGTTTAACCATAGACTGTAGAGTATAGTATACAGTTTGTGTATCTATACACATGTATATACACACATTATGTGTCTATGTTTGATTATGTATGTGTGACACATACATAATCAAACATAGACAAATGAATACAAATGCACACATTAGGAGGCATAAATAAAAGGCACAACATTCAATATACAAAATAACATTGTTTTCATAAGGAACAATAGGGTTTTTCTATTGTCCCTGGGCAACAGGACAAAGTTAGTCTGTAGAGTTTTGGCATCAACTTGGTACCACAGTAACGGATCCTGGGACGTCCCTGATCTGATTCAGACTCTCAGAAAGCCTAATAACATCTTGTTGTCTTGATGCAGTTTTCATTGTCTTTCTTTCCATAACCCCTTTACACAGGATTTGATTGCACTACATATTTAGCTCATCAGCATCTTCTGGAAAACCTTTTGGATATACTCCCATGAAATCAACATATCTAAAATCCAGAATACATACGTCAACATACACTCCTTATATAATCCTGAAAGCATATTGATTAGGAAGTTAATGGGGTCATAACGCCCTCTCTGATATGTAATAATAATAATATATTAATTTTATATAGCGATTTTCTAATTGCTGTAAACTAGTCAAGACCACCTTAACCAAGACCAAGTCAAGAGAAAAACCGGAGTGTAACAAGACCAAGTCAAGACTTTCAGAGGTCTAGACCAGGGGTGTGTGGGCCAGTGAGGGCCACATACAGAACAATATACGAAGGGCTGGCTCACTAAATGTTTCCAACTTAACTAAATGTATTTGAAAAGTGGGCTTATTAACACATGAACACTGTGTAATATATGTTTACATAGTAAGTAGGATATATGACAAGCACAAGTTTAATTTGTGGGCCATATTTCATTATACTTTTTTGAATTAGCTGGGGGCCGTTTCAAAATGAGCCGCGGACCATGGTCATACATTGGACACCCCTGAACTAGACCAAGACCGGTCTCGAGTACTACAACACTACTGTAAACACTGTACTTTTTCACATTTCCTTTCAAAAACTTCATTTTACAAGACTACACTTTAACACATCTTGATAACGGTACAGGTCAGCTTTGTCCAATTCTCTTTTTTCCTACATAAGACTTAAACGCAGCGTGTTGAACAATATGGAATCTGGCGCTGCTGACTGCTAACAGCTAACAGCCAACAGCTAACGAAAACCAGCCCTCAATTGTCTTTTTTCCCACAACATTTGAATGCACCACAGACTCAAAATCCAAGAATCTGCATTTTGGACTGCAGGTGTCTCTTCAGGGTCAGAGGTCCTCGGAAGGGCAGTCACTGCACACCTGGATCCGCTCACAGAGCTCCACATCCTCGGGGCTAATCGGGATCTGAATCACCCAATCAGGTTTCTGCAACAGAGGGCGCATTTAGATGTACTCTCGTAAGACACTACAACATTCATTTTACATCAATAATAATAGACTGCACTACTTTGAGAATTCAAAATCGTGTAATGGAGAGTAAAACTGATGGAAAAGATTGTTTATTTGATTTATATTCCCATATTTAGGTCTTTTTTGATTCATTACCTTTAATTTCCACAGTTTAAAAAAAATACTTGGATAGCTTTTCCCCCTTTGTATGGCACACCTCTGATTCCATACTGGGCGTTCTCATTTACATATATGTGTATTGTTGGAAATTTGAATGGACAACTAGTCCGCATTTTCAAATCTCCGCGCGTCCCTAAACAAGCTGATATCTTACAGGAAGGAAATCCAGAGCATACAATTAACCGTTTAACAATAATCTACTTTAATGGTAATATGACAATACAATACAATCAAATACAGTACAAATTAAATACAATTATCTGTGGGTTCCCACATTTACCTGATACTCACGTGAGCCAGCCAGAGGAAAGACAGCGAAATACAGCGTGGTTCCTGCATTTAATACCTTGCTCACAATGGGAGGAGTTATCTGATCCTCCCTTCCAGACCTCCGTGATTGGCTGCCCAAATATCATCAACACCTCACTTCTTAAGTTTCCCCAATCCCAGTAGCTCAGCTTCATTATCTCCTAGATCTGAGTTGCTGTATGTCAACTCCTCACCTTCCCCCCTTCTTCCTTTGTCCTCAAAAACCACATGTTAGCAGTCCCAAAACCATCTCACAGTTTTCTACACAAATCATTTCCCCCTTTTAAGCTTCTTCATAGTTTGCATGAATACATACAAATATTTCCTTACAGTATATATATTTGTAATGTATTTAAAGGTGACTGACCAGTGAGTGTGGCAGAGGCTCTTTACGGAAAAACGTTTTGCAGCGATCCGGATGGCAGTGAGCGACGCACCAGAAGACGGCGAACAGGAAACCGGCCGTGAAGACGACGCTCAGCAGCACCGCCGTCGGTGTCCTCCAGGGGGCGTCTGCACCTGGAGAGAGATCTCCTGTTATCCCTTACAAGGCAGCTGTCAACCCTGGGTTCTTTTAAATCCAGTTTAAAAAACCCTTCTTTCTTCTTATCATTGCACTTTTAGCTGAAACCATTATTTTATAATGTCTTAAATGTCTTAAAATGTGCGATACAAATAAACTAGCCTTGAACTTATATATCTGGAAAGAATATGGAGCAAGAGGACGTTATCGGGAAGTGACGCGTTGAACAAGAGGAATGTTTCACAGTGAAAGCACGGACCTGCGATGGAGATGCACTGTTCGTTGCTGCTGGCGCTCCGATGCTGATCCTGCAGGACGGTCTGAGCCCGCACGCAGTACTGCGCCACCTGCAGGCCGGGGACTGACAGCACGCGCTGCTCCGCTGGCATCCAGTGCACCACAGCCTGGGGGGGGGGCGGGGGACAATTAGACAAGAAAAAGAGATTTCTTCTTCACTGTTTTGTAGGAAATTAACTTTTTTCAATACAAAATACCTCCAATTTACTACTTCTATTTTGTTCAACAAATAAACGTCTTAAATGCAAAATACCTGCAACAAAATAAGTTATCTTCTGTTTTGTGCAAGACATTAACTCTTTTTTTAAGCAAAGTAACTCCAACTTATATCTTTGTACTATTTTGTAAAATAAATTGAAGACATTTTCTATTTTTCGCATTATCTTAACATATTAAAATGCAAGATACCTCCAAGAAGGTTTTTCTACTATTTTCTGCAACAAATGAACTTTTTTCAATGCTAAAGACCTGCTTTAAATGTTACTATTGCTATACTATACTATACATGTATTTATACCTGTGTAGTTCTATATCAGCTTGTTTTATGTTTATTTTATTTTGTAAAGCATTTGCTTTCAGCTCATCTATTGTTATTGTGTATATATTGATTGTTGTGCTTTTATTTGTGTCTCAATGTGTGCATATGTATACATGTGTACAGTATATAGGTATATACATATCTTTATATATATTTGTATTTTGTATTCCTCTGGATTGTGGGAAACGGTATTTCGACCTGTCTGCCTGTACACACAAACTGAAAGATGATAATAAAGTTGACTTTGACTTTGAACTATTGGGGAACATTTAGTGTTGTGACCAGGGTGGGAATTTCACGACAATGGCCGTGGCCGTCGTTGCCCTGCCCTTTGGCCGTGATGCCCTGTGGAAAACAATGCAATTCACGCCCAAAGTGGCCTTTGTGCCCCTGTCAAAGATTCCAGTGTAAACAACGCGAGTGAAGTCATATTAGTGCGCGCAGTCCCGCTGTTACGGCCCGTCCACACTACAGCGTCGAAAGCTCCAATCTGCCCATTCACTTTCAATGGGGTGACGTCACGTAGCCGCGCTTTTTCGCCGAACTGAATTGTGGGTAGCAGAGCGGTCCGTCTCCGCCGTCTCAGGCGACAGAAGTTGAACAATGTTCAACTTCTGACGCCGGAGACGCCGGAGTAGCCAGCGCCAGCCAATCAAATCCCGTTTCTGAAAATCTGACAGCTGAAGCCGTAGCCAATCAAACCACGTCTAAGCTGGGAGAGATATCCCGCCGTTCATTTCTATATTTTCAAAAAAAGTCGGAGGAGAAACTAACTATCGCCGTAGCAACTCACCCGGTTTTGTATGACCAGACCCTCTTCACCTACCGGGACACAAACCGGAGGAACCAGCATGGAGGGAGGTGGAGAGACAGTGGGGGAAACTGGTAGGGTTTCGCCTGTTTGGGGAGTTTATATATATATATATATATATATATTGCTCGCATAAAATCCCCGGGGTTTTTGCTTTGTATGTCGGGGGCGGGAGATTCATGTGATTGGTTGTTGGTCGTGTTGCTTGAATAAAATCCCCAAGCTCCAGACACGCCCAGCTCCAAGATGTTTTTGGAGCTGTAGTGTGGACGCTCCGTTATTGTTCCGTCAGACATGCCGGTAGGTGCCCGACAGCCTCCTCCTCAGCCGCGGGAGCAAGAGAAGCGCAGGTAAGCAAGCGGACCAAGCTGTTTTGATATGATGTGGTAGTATTTGAAAGGACTTAACATTTACGTGTTTATAGAAAGTACTATTGATAGGTAATTACCATTGTATTAGCCTATTTAAAGTCGACTCGTTAGTACATTTTGTCATGAAAACTAGCGATAGCTAGCTAGCTAGTTTGGATAGCGCTAACGTCTTCCTTCAAGGGGTCTACATCTAGCTTCTACAAGCTAGCAGATAGCCGTCACCTTTGAATGTAGTATTTTGCTTGCTAAGCGGTTTTGATATAATACACGACTGACTTACGTGGTTTATGGCTGAACTTAACATATACGTTTAAGACAGGGTTGCCAACTGTGGGCACCTGGCTGGAGTGAGATTTTGATATCATTGGTTTAATTACACATATGCGCACTAAATGACTGCTATCGTGTCTGCAGCGGACCTTAGCATATACTGTATATAGAATATATATACAAATACACAATATTGGACACAGACTATAAAGGGCACACAGTTTTATTCACTAATGAAAGTCAAACACATGTTTTATTGTGTGCCTGTAAGCAATAATAAGCAATTAATTGATTTATTGTACGATAAATAAAAATGAACTCGATACATTTACATTTACATGAGGATGTGACTAGCAGCTTGAAAGGATGCATTTGAATTATTATTATATATTATCATTATGTCAGGGGTCTAAAATGGTCAAACAACGGTGCCGACAATATTATCGTTTACCGCAATAATTTCCGGGAGGTGTGTGTGTGTGAGACATGGTGAAACACACACACACACAAACAAATCTACTGACTTTCTCCAAACTGCCACATATATGAATAACACACTCACTCTCATCCTCTTTGACTCTATGTTGGCCTCGTAGAACAATAAGCAGCAAACTTTACCTTTTTTATCATTTCTACTGAATCTGTGCATGCGCCCTACGGGTCGGGGGTGGACCAACCAGCTCCCTGCTCTGCTGTCTGTCAACGTTGTTAAGAGTGGTGGGGGCGGGGAGGGAGCGGATCCACAGCTCGAGCAGCTGTCAACTCAACGTTGTAAATAACCGACCACAAACGATCACCGGTTCATCTTGTTTTTGGCGTGAGAATAGTTTGGGCCGCGTGAGAGCGTGAGATTGAGAGTTGGCAACCCTGGTTTAAGAAACACTATTGCTATTCGTTCAGCCATTTGTAAAACGACTGGCGTTGACGTTAGCGCTGCACTTCTCTGTCATGTTGATGGACTAGCGATAGCTTGAGCCATCATCACTAGTTAGGAGGATACGGCTCTCTTTGAAGGAAGTGTAGGGGTTACTTTTGGAATCCTTCTCATATGATTTTCTGGCTTTCTGAACTAAAGTCCTGACCTTTCTGTGAGATGATGCATCATGTTTCAGTTTTGTCCTAAAGTTCAGCTGTGGGTTTCTGCTGGCATCGTGTGGGCGATTCAAACTCTGAAATAGCAGCTTGATTCAAACTCTGAAATAGCAGCTTGATTCAAACTCTGGAATAGCAGCTTGATTCACACTCTGGAATAGCAGCTTGATTCACACTCGATCAAATGTAAAACAGCGCTGATGTAATCCAAGTATTTAGAATACGGTAATTAGATGGAGTAATGTAACGGAATATGTTACAAATGACATTTTAGAGCATGTATTCTGTATTCTGTAACTGAATACATTTTAAAAGTACGAGCAGTAAAACCAGCGTAATTTAACCAAACGGCCTTTGTGCCCTGCCATGTGGCCTTTGTGCCCTGCCATGTGGCCTTTGTGCCCTGTCGTGTGGCCTTTGTGCCCTGTCGTGTGGCCTTTGTGCCCCGTCGTGTGGCCTTTGTGCCCCGTCGTGTGGCCTTTGTGCCCCGTCGTGTGGCCTTTGTGCCCCGCCGTGTGGCCTTTGTGCCCCGTCGTGTGGCCTTTGTGCCCCATCGTGTGGCCTTTGTGCCCCGTCATGTGGCCTTTGTGCCCCGTCATGTGGCCTTTGTGCCCTGTCATGTGGCCTTTGTGCCCCTGTCATGTGGCCTTTGTGCCCTGCCATGTGGCCTTTGTGCCCTGCCATGTGGCCTTTGTGCCCTGTCATGTGGCTTTTGTGCCCTTGAAAAAAATGTGAACGGGAAGGCCAAATGGCCTTGCCCCTAAAATGACGAAATTCCAAGCCTGGTTGTGACCTCTGACCTCTTGGCCTCTCCTCCACACCGTCACAAAGACGTCGGCGTTGAGAGGAAGCTTTCCGAACGAAACCTGAAGAGAGTCGCCGACCGCCATCACCGCCATCTCCGGAGCCGTCAGGACCGCTGAGGGACAAACGCTCAGGGGTTTACTCAAGTTACAAAGGTCTGACATTGGATGAATGAAATGTACTTTAGTTCTCTATCAAATGAAACTGAAATTACACTTCGTTTCACAAATCCGGATTTCTCTCACTTTTTGTATAATCTTGGACATTTCGATGTTCCTCTTTAATCTCAGAGAATATTAAAGTGTGTTGTTGTTGTTGTTGTTGTTGTTGTTGTAGAGGACTGACTATGATCACAGAGAATATCCCGATTATTATTTTTATTGTAAATTACATAATTTTAAACACTTTATTTTTCAGTTTTTGTTTCTTTTCTCTGAAATGCACCGCGTGGACTCTGAATCAAATGTGTTAATTTAAAAAAAGTAATTAGGATATTCTCTGTGATTAAAGACGAAAACTATTTTTTTTGCATTTAACACAAAATGAATACTTCAGTTTTCTCGTGAAGGAGATTGTGTGCGGGATTTAGAAAGCGCCTCACTGTCTCTGCGGTTGAACGGAGCGCTGAGTTCGGTCCAGGCCGAAGTGGCGGCTCCGCACTTCGCTCGGACCCGAAGACTGTAGTCCGAGTCTGAGCCGAGCTCAATGGTCACGTCGCAGCGAGGGTCAGAGGTCAGCTGACACTCGGCGGCGTTGACCCAGTTGCCGTTCTGCACCAACAGCTCGAACTCTCTGAGGGCGACACACAGAACCAGATGAAGTTATAAGTCCATCTCTTTTTGGATTCATTCTACGATTTGAACAGTTAGACAGTTTGTATCCGAGTAGCAGCAGGAGGACAGACAGACTACACAGAGGGCGCCCTCCTGTCAGTCATCCAGTCGCAGGATAGAGAAAACTAAAAGATACATACATTATAATATTCATTAATCCTTTCCTTAATGTATATAACATCCATAAATGTGTATTTCCACATGTTTATTATTATATTTTTTATTTTTTTAATGCTATTTTATTTATATTTCAGACATTTACATTTTGGATTATTTATGCAACGCAAACATTTAGCAAATTGGGATCAATAAAGTCCTTCTTATCTTATCCTATCTCACTGATAGTGATTATGAGGGGTGCGTAGACCCGCTTTAAAGAGTCCTTCTTCTTCCTCTGGGGTCCCTGCTCTGCAGTGTGGTGGAAACGTATCGAGGCAAACCAGTAAATAATAATAAAATGGTGAGGAAACTTTCCGAAACACATACATAATAATGAGGGTCTTATAGAATAGAAGAGGAGGGGCTGAGACAAACATAACAGATACATGTACTACATATAGGATTCTTTGACACGTGAGAGACATCATGTCCTCGGTCCACAAGAGGACCAGGAGCAGCTCCGGCACCATTTACCACTCATTGAGGACTTTTGCCGCTTCCTGTTGTTAGAAATAGCTTGGAAAGAAGAACAGACGGTGAACTTGAAATTCCTCCTTCAGCATGAACCCATTTTCCATTACACTGTGTGTTCCAGGGACGGGCTAATGTTGCCCGGGCAACGGCCCGTTTGCCCTGTTTGGCTGACCTGCCCCTCTGGAGAGACGGTTTCTCATGTGGCCGAATCAACACGATAAACCCACAATTAGTAGAGTAGCGTCTCGCTGCGGGAAACACGCCTCGCCAGCGCTGTCGTCTGCGCCCAGTCACGTGACTTTGTTTACAATCTGACCGCCGGGAGCAAAGGAAAGCCCTCCGGCCTCATGTTGCTATGGTGATCACACCAAAGGCCTGCCTGGCTTTGGGGGCCAATCCCCGGCTCAATCTGTCCCCGGAAATGTCCCCGTTTTTAAATATGCGTTATGAACACAAAGCAAGGAGAAATAACATTGTAACAAAGTTGATGTTTCAACGGCTCGTTCGCTGCAATACAATCACTGTAGCCTTAGCGTTAGCATTTAGAGTTTCATTCTTCTTCTACTACTTATTTTACTTCTTCTTCTCCTTCTTCTTATATGTAATTGTGACGGAGCGGGTTTCCAGGTTAGAGCTATAGCCCCTCCAAATGTCTGCGCACGTCCCTGGTGTGCTCTATAGGTTTTAGTGCATGTAAATGGTCTGCACAGGCTAACATCCCTCCTGTTTCCTGCAGATGGAAGACGGGGTCTATTCCAATCAGCGCCACGCTTTAAAGCAGGGGTGTCATACTCAATTTCATGACGGGCCACATTCGCATAAAGGTTGCACTCAAAGGGCCGGTTATAACTATATAAATATATAATATATATATAAAATAATGTATTACATTATTGCCTCTGAATTGGATTATTATCGGATAGGATAATAACTTAGTAATTAGCTACGTCTCAAAGCAGAAGTCCAGGGCAAACAATTGCAAGTCTCTTCAGTGGCATGTCACAAAACGAGGTGCATTGTGGGACATGTAGTTTATGGGCAACCTGCTTCTGTAAAGTGGAATGTAACCGTATAATAAACGTATTATATTCTTTGCAAGCTCTTGCGGGGCCACATAACATGAAGTCGCGGGCCGGATTTGGCCCCCGGGCCTTGAGTTTGACCCCCCTGCTTTAAAGAGTTCTTCCTTGGCGCTCGCTTCACCCGACCTTCTTCTGCTATCATGACCTAAACACGACTCAGCGTTTCGGCTGCTGGCGGGTGCAGCCTCCCTGTTAGGTGACGTCTATCAAAGCATTGACAGACACACCCGCTGAGTATAATTAATAGTGTGTCGTTAATCATTGGGCGGCAATTATGAGCTTTAGAGGAACCTGCTGGATTGGTTCCTCTCACATGTAGCCGCAGGGAGCTGCATACTTCACATACATGTCAAACAGCAAACAGAAGCTGACACTGCGTTGCTTTAGTGGGTGTGTGTGTGTGTGTGTGTGTGTCTGTGTGTGTGTGTGTGTGTGTGTGTGTGTGTGTGTGTGTGAGTGTGTGTGTGAGTGTGAGTGTGTGTGAGAGAGAGAGAGAGAGAGAGAGAGTGTGTGTGTGAGAGAGTGTGTGTGTGAGTGTGTGAGTGGTCTGTGTGTGTGTGTGTGTGGTCTGTGTGAGTGTGTGTGTGTGTGTGAGAGAGTGGTGTGTGAGAGAGAGAGAGAGAGAGAGAGAGAGAGAGAGAGAGAGAGAGAGAGAGAGAGAGAGAGAGTGTGTGTGTGTGTGTGTGTGTGTGTGTGTGTGTGTGTGTGTGTGTGTGTGTGTGTGTGTGTGTGTGTGTGTGTGTGTGTGTGTGTGTGTGTGTGAGAGAGAGAGAGAGAGAGTGTGTGTGTGCGTGCGTGCGTGTGTGTGAGAGAGTGTGTGTGTGTGAGAGTGTGAGTGTGAGTGTGAGTGTGAGTGTGAGTGTGAGTGTGAGTGTGTGTGTGTGTGTGTGTGTGTGTGTGTGTGTGTGTGTGTGTGTGTGTTCAGTGAAGGACTCACCCCTGAAACTGGACGCTGTACAGGACCGCGGTGCCGCATGGCCCCTGCGGGGGGAGCCACCTCAGGACGTGCCTCATGTCCACAGACTCCACGAAGACCCTGCTCGGAGCCGGCAGCGCGAACACACCTGCGGACAGAAGACACTTCGTGATCGATAACCAATCAGGAGACTCATCGCTACACATGTTTTCTATTCATGAGGTGTGGACCCTCATGACGCTATGATGTGTGACAATGTTTTTAAAGATAAGATTAGATAAGATATTTATTAACATTTATTATATAGATTATATTCAGGTGTAAAGCAGCGACATAATAAGAGAGAAACACAGACAGATAAAGAGAGTAAACATGTATAAACATACATATAATTATTAATAATAAAATAAGCGTCTCTGAGCATTAGGAAAAACGCTATAAAAATCCAATGCATTATTATTATTATTATTATTATTATTATTATTATTATTGTGTAAATAACAACAATTTCCTTTTGCTTTTTATCCGCACTGTGTTTGCTGCTGTAACTTTACTCGCTGCGGGACGAATAAAGAAAACTATAATAACATTACAAAATAATACTAAATATAATAAAACATACATAAAATATGCGCAGTAATAAAAAAAAAGAGATATTGTGTGCATTGAACATTATAATAATAATTATGATTGTGGGGGAACTTCTGAAGCAATGAGGACTCAGTACCTCATGGCGGCTTGTGCTCGGTCATAGCCTGGCAACAACAATGCGTCCAAGCTCCTCCCCCTTAAGAGAGATAGCAGTGATACCCAAGCTCCTCCCCCTTAAGAGAGATAGCAGTGAAACCCAAGCTCCTCCCCCTTAAGAGAGATAGCAGTGATACCCAAGCTCCTCCTCCTTAAGAGAGATAGCAGTGATACCCATGCTCCTCCCCCTTAAGAGAGATATTAGTGAAACCCAAGCTCCTCCCCCTTAAGAGAGATAGCAGTGATACCCATGCTCCTCCCCCTTAAGAGAGATAGCAGTGAGAAGCTCCTCCCCCTTAAGAGAGATAGCAGTGATACCCATGCTCCTCCCCCTTAAGAGAGATAGCAGTGATACCCAAGCTTCTCCCCCTTAAGAGAGATAGCAGTGATACCCAAGCTCCTCCCCTTTAAGAGAGATAGCAGTGATACCCAAGCTCCTCCCCCTTAAGAGAGATAGCTGTGATACCCAAGCTCCTCCCCCTTAAGAGAGATAGCTGTCATACCCAAGCTCCTCCCCCTTAAGAGAGATAGCAGTGATACCCATGCTCCTCCCCCTTAAGAGAGATAGCAGTGAGAAGCTCCTCCCCCTTAAGAGAGATAGCAGTGATACCCATGCTCCTCCCCCTTAAGAGAGATAGCAGTGAAACCCAAGCTCCTCCCCCTTAAGAGAGATAGCTGTGATACCCAAGCTCCTCCCCCTTAAGAGAGATAGCTGTGATACCCAAGCTCCTCCCCCTTAAGAGAGATAGCTGTCATACCCAAGCTCCTCCCCCTTAAGAGAGATAGCAGTGATACCCATGCTCCTCCCCCTTAAGAGAGATAGCAGTGAGAAGCTCCTCCCCCTTAAGAGAGATAGCAGTGATACCCATGCTCCTCCCCCTTAAGAGAGATAGCAGTGAAACCCAAGCTCCTCCCCCTTAAGAGAGATAGCTGTGATACCCAAGCTCCTCCCCCTTAAGAGAGATAGCTGTGATACCCAAGCTCCTCCCCCTTAAGAGAGATAGCTGTGATACCCAAGCTCCTCCCCCTTAAGAGAGATAGCAGTGATACCCATGCTCCTCCCCCTTAAGAGAGATAGCAGTGAGAAGCTCCTCCCCCTTAAGAGAGATAGCAGTGATACCCATGCTCCTCCCCCTTAAGAGAGATAGCAGTGATACCCAAGCTCCTCCCCCTTAAAAGAGATAGCAGTGATACCCATGCTCCTCCCCCTTAAGAGAGATAGCAGTGATACCCAAGCTCCTCCCCCTTAAGAGAGATAGCTGTGATACCCAAGCTACTCCCCCTTAAGAGAGATAGCAGTGATACCCAAGCTACTCCCCCTTAAGAGAGATAGCAGTGATACCCCAGGCCGTAGACCCATGCCATGGTGAAGAGAGAGAGAAAACTATGAACTGTGTCGAAGGTTGAATACCTAAGCAAATGATTCCCTAACGATAATAATAATAATAATAATAATAATACACTTTACTTGTAAAGTACCTTTCATGCACAAAGCAAAGTGCTTTACAGAACAAGATAAAACATCAACAGTGATCCAATGTTGTGTGTGTGTATGCATAAATGTGTGGGTATATACATATTGCATACATATTTTTATATATATTTGTTTTTTTATTGGGGTTTGTGGGAAACGGTATTATTTGGATCTCTCTGTCAGATACACACAAACTGAAAGACTGATAAAGTTGACTGACTGTTGAAATCTAATCTGGCTGCCACTCAGACATGATGTATCTAATGTCTCATATTCCGATCACGTGTGTATAAGTACACACTATTTCACGTTGTCACTGTTTTTCTCGTTGTACTTACTTGCTGTGTTTCAGTTTTATTGTGTTGCTCTGTTGGAGGAGCCTGTGACCTAAGATTTTCATCGTATGACCAATAGGGGTGTTGAAAATAATCGTTTTTACGATGCATTGCGATGCGGACGTGGACGATTCGGTCTCGATGCAGTGACGGAAGATAATCGGTTATAGAGTAGTAACGTTGCTTCCTGATTTTCCGGCCGCGGCTTTACTACAACGTTTTTTCTGTCACTTTAATATCAAACCGGTCGGTGACGCAGAGATCAGGGAACAGACTGACAGCGGCACAGCAACACGGAGCAGTCTGCTTTATCCACCAACACAACACCACCAGTCCAGAACCAGCAGCAGAAGGACCCGCTCCGAATCACTCCGTGTCGCTGCGGCTCAGAGACACAGGGATTTATGTTTTTCAAAAATAATCGCGTTACAATCATGTCAGGTTTTTGGTGGATTTAATTAAGTCTTGGATTGCAGAGTATGAATGTCCTCTAGCAATTTTCAGACGATATATACGTGTGTAAAGTTTGTGAAGGCAGGAGGAAAAAAAGCTTCCGCGATCACCGTCTTCTCTGTTCCTCTAAGCCCCGCCCCCTCCTGAAAATAATGAGTGACAGGCTGACAGTGACCCGATAGAAACTTTGTTATTCACTTAATCACAGATATAATGAAGCTAACTTAGTCTCATGCATTCATGGGATTTATGTAACAGTGAGACAGAGAATGTGAGTGTGCACCCACATGCAGTATTTTAGTTTGTATATGCTGTTGTGAATCCTCCTGGTGTCTGCTGTGTTCAGACTCAAGTCCTGTGTGTGATGCCACATTCAGGACATTCAGTGTCCTTCCTTAGAAGGCCGTGGCTAGAAGCTGCAGCTCGACTGCAGAAGCTTTAGCTTTTTGTTTTTGAGGATGGAACAACTTCACACACGGGGCTAGACCTAACAATTCATTTATTTTGGTTTATAAATTAATGTCAAGACATTTATGTTATTGATTTCTGAAGCACTTTCTAAATAATAAAAAGAGAGTTCATATGTATTTACTGCATGTATGCATTGATGAAGAAATAAGCCATGTGCAGTAATATAGAAAATTGAGGATGCAACGCATTGGTATGAATCGTGATGCACCGGGATCACCGGATATCGAACCGAATCGAATCGTTGACAGGATAATCGAAATCGAATCGAATCGTGAGACCAGTGAAGATGCACAGCCCTAATGACCAATACAAGCCATTAACCTTGAACTTGAAGTAAAGCTGACAAGAAATTAAATAGGTTAAAATAAAACAATTACAAAAATAAAATGTTAAATAAAAACAAAAACTGAACAAATACAGTAAGACATGGAACTCACAGTGAGTAAAGTGCAGCAGGACCAGCAGCAGCAGATTCATGACCGGAGGGTAACGGTGCTCAGGTCCAGAATGTCCAGAACCTGGCGTTCAGCAGAACCGAGACGTTAGTCCACATCTTCTCCGGACCCAGGAGGGACAAATCCACGACCTTAAAACAATCCAGCCTCTGAACAGACGGCAGCTTAGAGAGTGAAGAAGCTGCGAACAGACGAGTGCCAAAGCTGAGGCTGAAGAACCAGTCAGACCGGATACACCTGAGATACACACCTGAGATACACACATGAGTCCCCTGATACACACCTGAGATACACCTGAGTACACACCTGAGATACACACTGAGTCACACCTGAGATACACACCTGAGATACACACATGAGTTACACACCTGAGATACACACCTGAGATACACACATGAGTTACACACCTGAGATACACACCTGAGATACACACTGAGTACACACCTGAGATACACACTGAGTACACCTGAGTTACACACCTGAGATACACACCTGAGATACACACCTGAGATACACCTGATACACACCTGAGATACACACATGAGTTACACACCTGAGATACACACCTGAGATACACACAGATACACACCTGAGATACACACATGAGTTACACACCTGAGATACACACATGAGATACACACCTGAGATACACACCTGAGATACACACCTGAGATACACACCTGAGATACACACTGAGATACACACATGAGTTACACACCTGAGATACACACCTGAGTTACACACCTGAGATACACACCTGAGATACACACCTGAGATACACACCTGAGATACACACATGAGTTACACACCTGAGATACACACCTGAGATACACACATGAGTTACACACCTGAGATACACACATGAGATACACACCTGAGATACACACCTGAGATACACACCTGAGATACACACCGAGATACACACCTGAGATACACACCTGAGATACACACCTGAGTTACACACCTGCGATACACACCTGAGTTACACGCCTGAGATACACGCCTGAGATACACACCTGAGTTACACACCTGAGTTACACACCTGAGATACACACCTGAGATACACACCTGAGTTACACACCTGAGATACACACCTGAGTAATATGCTTGTACACACACCTGATAAACTCACACCTAAGATACATACAGCAGATACACACGCCTGAGATACACACACCTGCGTAACACACACCTGAGATACACACACCTGCGTAACACACACCTGAGATACACACACCTGAGATACACACCTGAGTTACACACCTGAGTTACACAGCTGAGATACACACCTGAAATACACAGCTGAGATACACACCTGAAATACACAACTGAGATACACACCTGAAATACACACCTGAGTTACACATGATGTACATACGCACACATACAAGTCCAAACCTGAGGGGGACACACACCTTAGATAGACACACCTGAGGGGTACACACACCTTAGATACACACACCTGAGGGGTACACACACACACACACGCACACACACACACACACACACACACACACACACACACACACACACACACACACACACACACACACACACACACACACACACACACACACCTTAGATGGGGCCTCTTTAACCGGGGAGGCAATGAACTAACATGTATAGCATATAAGCAGCACAGTCCTGCACGTTGTCATGTAATCACGAAATGTATTCATCAGAAATACTTTTAATATACATTTGAATATTGAACTGTTTTTCCTGTTCCTCCTGAGGGTGGATCTGATGATACTGGTGTGTCTGTAGAGAGAGGGCAGACTTTGGACTCATGATGTCCAATCATTAACCTCCAGACACCATAAAGAAATACAACTCACACAACCCGGGAGCTGCCCGCCGTTCACCCGTCAGACATCAGACACCTGCCAACGTTCAGCCCTCGTGGGGAGCTGCCCGCCGTTCACCCGTCAGACATCAGACACCTGACGACGTTCAGCCCTCGTGGGGAGCTGCCCGCCGTTCACCCGTCAGACATCAGACACCTGACGACGTTCAGCCCTCGTGGGGAGCTGCCCGCCGTTCACCCGTCAGACATCAGACACCTGACGACGTTCAGCCCTCGTGGGGAGCTGCCCGCCGATCACCCGTCAGACATCAGACACCTGCCAACCAGGGTTTCCGCTAGGATTTTTTCTCGCCGGTCAAATGTCCGGGCAGAATTTATTTTACCGGACTAATTTGAAACCGTGTGTCATATTTCAATAATAACAATAAGAGTTGTGTAGCAGAGTTTCCGTTAGCAGGTAATTACCGGACTATGAGCAGATATGCTTCAGTTTAAAACTCAGTTCACGGGCTCATTTTTATATTGCTTCAGTTTATAATCGTAACAGATCGAAACATTCAGATTCATTTTTCAATAAATGATTCCACAAACAACAAACAACATAATTATTACATTCAAACAAACTACTTGTAGTAGATAACGTACATTATTCAGAAGTTTACATCAACTTTGAATAATAACACGGGAGAAACGGATCCTCTCTCTCCCTCTCTCTCTCTCCCTCCCCCTCCCTCCCTCCCTCCCTCTCTCCCTCCCTCTCTCTCTTGACAGCCCGTCAGTTTCTCATGCAGCTCCGGTCAGCCCGCTAAACAGAGGGCGGGGCTTCAGGTGCTCATGCAGAGCTGCGTCTCGGTCAGACTCAGCAGCTGATCTGATCTCTCTCTCTCCGGTAACACTTCACTCGCGTTTATGTCCATATGGATCAGATCCAGCTCTCCTGACCGGCCTTTATAGAGAGCACCGATCTAACTATTAAGAGTGAATATCGGCCGATAATGACCGGCGGCCGATCGATCGGAGCCTCCCTTATTATTACCAGACATGTTGACCGTCAGGTTTTGAATTGACCGGTTTTTTATAAATTTTACCAGCTAAAAACCGGTAATTACCGGCTAACGGAAACCCTGCTGCCAACGTTCAGCCCTCGTGGGGAGCTGCCCACCGTTCACCCGTCAGACATCGAACACCTGACGACGTTCAGCCCCATGTTTCTGTAACATAAAGCCCACACATCCTTATTCCCTGATATGGTCATTGTGAGTCTTTGCTGTTGTGTGTGTGTGTCTGGGGGGGATCTCTTCGTAAGTCATGTTATAATAATAATAATAATAATCCTTATATTTATTATAGCGCTTTATCAATGACTCTCAAAGCGCTTTACAAGTACACATTACACATACAGATCATACATGTAATGGTCATCTACTGTGGACAATACCCATCCATCCATCCATCCATCCATCCATCCATCCATCCATCCATCCATCCATCCATCCATCCTTCCATCCATCCATCCATCCATCCGTCCGTCCATCCATCCATCCATCCATCCATCCATCCATCCACCCATCCATCCACCCATCCATCCATCCATCCATCCACCCATCCATCCATCCATCCATCCATCCATCCATCCATCCATCCATCCATCCATCCATCCATCTTCTCCCGCTTATCCGTGGTCGGGTCTCGGGGTAGCAGTTCCAGCAGAGAGCCCCAAACGTTCCTTTCCCCTCATCAACCAGCTCTGACTGGGGGGTCCCAAGGCGCTCCCAGGCCAGCGAAGAGATATAGTCCCTCCACCTGGTCCTAGGTCTACCCCTCGGTCTCCTCCCAGCTGGACGTGCCTGGAACACCTCCCTAGGGAGGCGCCCAGGTGGCATCCTAACTAGGTGCCCGAACCACCTCAACTGGCTCCTTTCGACGCGAAGGAGGAGCGGCTCAACTCCGAGTCCCTCCCTGATGACCGAACCTCTCCCCTTATCCCTAAGGGAGACGCCAGCCACCCTGCGGAGAAAACCCATCTCGACCGCTTGTATCCGCGATCTCGTTCTTTGGGTCATGACCCATCCTTCATGACCGTAGGTGAGGGGAGGAACGAACACGGCCCGGTAGACAGAGAGCTCTGCCTTCCGGCTCAGCTCCCTCTTCGTCACACGGTGCGGTAAAGCGACTGCAGTACCGCTCCCGCTGCTCCGACTCTCCGGCCCATCTCACGCTCCATTGTTCCCTCACTCGAGAACAAGACCCCGAGATACTTGACCTCCTTCGCTTGGGGTAAGGACTCATTCCCTACTTGGAGCGGACAGTCCATCGGTTTCCTGCTGAGAACCACGGCCTCAGATCTGGAGGTGCTGATCCTCATCCCAGCCGCTTCACACTCGGCTGTGAACCGATCCAGTGAGTGCTGAAGGTCGCAGACCGATGAAGCCATCAGAACCACATCATCTGCAGAGAGCAGTGGTGCAATCCTTAGTCCACCGAACTGCAGACCCCCCCCCCACGACTACGCCTCCAAATCCCATCCATGTATATCACAAACAGGATTGGTGACAAAGCGCAGCCCTGGCGGAGGCCAACCCTCACCGGAAATGGGTCCGACTTCCTGTGGACAATACCCACAGGAGCACATTCGGGTGAAGTGTCTTCCAAGGACACGACGGCCTGACGCAGTGTGTGTGTCTGTGGGGTTTCGGTGTGTCTTTGTGTTGGTTTTACCCCTTTGTCTTTTTTTGTCATTTGTAGCCATTTCTCATCTTCTTTGGTAGTTTTGTATTTGTTATTTTCTGTGTCTTTGTTGTTGTTTATGTTTTTCACCTTGTGTCTGCGGTTGTTGTGTCCTTTTTTGTATTCGTTGTTGTGCCTTTGTAGTACGTTTTTTAATAATATTTGGTCACTGTTTGCCCCTTTCTGTTGTCTTTTTTGTACCTTAGTAGTCATGTTGCATATTTGTTGTTTCTTTGTAGTTATTTTGTGTGTCTTTTTTGTTGTTTTCTGTGTTTATGTGTGTTTGCGTTCGGTGATTTTGAGTCTTTTTGTGTCAACTTGTGCTACATCACATCCGAAGCGACACACATACTCAACACTGTGGGCGATCCCCACAGGAGGACTTTGGGGTGAAGGGTCTCAGGGACGCAACGACATGCTGACTGCAGTGGGGTTCGAACATCTACGGACAACCCACTGCGCCACACGCCTCCTGCTAAATTAGACTCTTTGTGTACCTTTGTAGTCATTTTGCATCTTTGTTGGTCAATCTGTGTGTCTTTGTTTTATAAGTGTATTTGTGTGTAGTTGTGTGTCTGCGTGGGGTTTCTGTCATTCTTTGTGACTTCTGTCTCTTTTGTACCTCTCCAGTCATTCTTCATCTCTTTGGTGCTTATGTCGCTGTAGTTGTTTGTGTGTCTCTCTGTGGGATCATTGTGTGATGTTGTGGTAGTTAGTTGTGTATTTGTAGCGGTTTAACCTCTTTCTGTTGTCTTTTTTGTACTTGTGTTAGTTGTGTAGTTGTGTGTCTCTTTCACCTTTGTCCTGAGGGTTGCTGGCGTCAGTCATTAATTCATCCATGATAAATGGAGATTAAATGACGTAAATATATCTTAGTTTCCACAACACACCTGTTTATAGCACCAGTTTCAGCCTCACAGGCGTTCTGTTAGTTTCACTCATCAGCCAATAGGAGGCCGGACCTGGACTTCCTTATTTGGACATTAACATTTTTATTATCCGTCCACTTCCTACTGCAGACTTCTCCTCTTCTCAGTCTCACAATACAGAGATACCCAGTCTATGTTTTCTTTAGCTCTTTTGAATCTCAATAACTTTATTTACACAGGTATTTTATGTACTATCAATATAAAGTGCCAAACAAAACCGTTCTGTCTCATTGTAGTATTTATTTTGTTATTTTGTTCAGAATCAAACTGTGCATACAGACCACAAATAAGAGGACATTTGTTTGTGTATTGCTTCCTGCATTCGGCCCAAAGTGAATAAAAACCAAGGGCTGAAACGTTTTTTTGTATTTATTTGTCTTATAATTTATGTCTTTCTCGTGATGTTCTTCAAACCAATAATCTAACAATCTTTTTTATTTCTAATAACCTCTACTTTTAATTTCACTTGTTTATTCAAACGTCTATTGTCCTTTATTGTGTATTTCTATTGTTTACATGTGTTTCTTTATAAAACTATAAACTACAGCACGGTCACATGACTTCACGTCACCACCGCTAAGCTAAAGGAGGCTAATGTTGGGCTATAAAGGAACTACAGCACGGTCACATGACTTCACGTCACCACCGCTAAGCTAAAGGAGGCTAATGTTGGGCTATAAAGGAACTACAGCACGGTCACATGACTTCACGTCACCACCGCTAAGCTAAAGGTGGCTAATGTTGGGCTATAAAGGAACTACAGCACGGTCACATGACTTCACGTCACCACCGCTAAGCTAAAGGAGGCTAATGTTGGGCTATAAAGGAACTACAGCACGGTCACATGACTTCACGTCACCACCGCTAAGCTAAAGGAGGCTAATGTTGGGCTATAAAGGAACTACAGCACGGTCACATGACTTCACGTCACCACCGCTAAGCTAAAGGAGGCTAATGTTGGGCTATAAAGGAACTACAGCACGGTCACATGACTTCACGTCACCACCGCTAAGCTAAAGGTGGCTAATGTTGGGCTATAAAGGAACTACAGCACGGTCACATGACTTCACGTCACCACCGCTAAGCTAAAGGTGGCTAATGTTGGGCTATAAAGGAACTACAGCACGGTCACATGACTTCACGTCACCACCGCTAAGCTAAAGGTGGCTAATGTTGGGCTATAAAGGAACTACAGCACGGTCACATGACTTCACGTCACCACCGCTAAGCTAAAGGTGGCTAATGTTGGGCTATAAAGGAACTACAGCACGGTCACATGACTTCACGTCACCACCGCTAAGCTAAAGGTGGCTAATGTTGGGCTATAAAGGAACTACAGCACGGTCACATGACTTCACGTCACCACCGCTAAGCTAAAGGTGGCTAATGTTGGGCTATAAAGGAACTACAGCACGGTCACATGACTTCACGTCACCACCGCTAAGCTAAAGGTGGCTAATGTTGGGCTATAAAGGAACTACAGCACGGTCACATGACTTCACGTCACCACCGCTAAGCTAAAGGTGGCTAATGTTGGGCTATAAAGGAACTACAGCACGGTCACATGACTTCACGTCACCACCGCTAAGCTAAAGGAGGCTAATGTTGGGCTATAAAGGAACTACAGCACGGTCACATGACTTCACGTCACCACCGCTAAGCTAAAGGTGGCTAATGTTGGGCTATAAAGGAACTACAGCACGGTCACATGACTTCACGTCACCACCGCTAAGCTAAAGGAGGCTAATGTTGGGCTATAGAGGAACTACAGCACGGTCACATGACTTCACGTCACCACCGCTAAGCTAAAGGAGGCTAATGTTGGGCTATAAAGGAACTACAGCACGGTCACATGACTTCACGTCACCACCGCTAAGCTAAAGGAGGCTAATGTTGGGCTATAAAGGAACTACAGCACGGTCACATGACTTCACGTCACCACCGCTAAGCTAAAGGTGGCTAATGTTGGGCTATAAAGGAACTACAGCACGGTCACATGACTTCACGTCACCACCGCTAAGCTAAAGGAGGCTAATGTTGGGCTATAAAGGAACTACAGCACGGTCACATGACTTCACGTCACCACCGCTAAGCTAAAGGCGGCTAATGTTGGGCTATAAAGGAACTACAGCACGGTCACATGACTTCACGTCACCACCGCTAAGCTAAAGCGGCTAATGTTGGGCTATAAAGGAACTACAGCACGGTCACATGACTTCACGTCACCACCGCTAAGCTAAAGGAGGCTAATGTTGGGCTATAAAGGAACTACAGCACGGTCACATGACTTCACGTCACCACCGCTAAGCTAAAGGAGGCTAATGTTGGGCTATAAAGGAACTACAGCACGGTCACATGACTTCACGTCACCACCGCTAAGCTAAAGGAGGCTAATGTTGGGCTATAAAGGAACTACAGCACGGTCACATGACTTCACGTCACCACCGCTAAGCTAAAGGAGGCTAATGTTGGGCTATAAAGGAACTACAGCACGGTCACATGACTTCACGTCACCACCGCTAAGCTAAAGGCGGCTAATGTTGGGCTATAAAGGAACTACAGCACGGTCACATGACTTCACGTCACCACCGCTAAGCTAAAGGAGGCTAATGTTGGGCTATAAAGGAACTACAGCACGGTCACATGACTTCACGTCACCACCGCTAAGCTAAAGGAGGCTAATGTTGGGCTATAGAGGAACTACAGCACGGTCACATGACTTCACGTCTCCACCGCTAAGCTAAAGGAGGCTAATGTTGGGCTATAAAGGAACTACAGCACGGTCACATGACTTCACGTCACCACCGCTAAGCTAAAGGAGGCTAATGTTGGGCTATAGAGGAACTACAGCACGGTCACATGACTTCACGTCACCACCGCTAAGCTAAAGGAGGCTAACGTTGGGCTATAAAGGAACTACAGCACGGTCACATGACTTCACGTCACCACGCTAAGCTAAAGGAGGCTAATGTTGGGACTATAAAGGAACTACAGCACGGTCACATGACTTCACGTCACCACCGCTAAGCTAAAGGAGGCTAACGTTGGGCGTGATGAAGTTTAATCGTTTCATTTAAACCGCTGTTTTTGAATTCACCAGTGGGGTTTACTGATGTATTTTATGTCGTAGGACAAAACGTTAAAATCTCTTCAGCTTGTGTTAACCACAGACCTTATTATAAACGTACAACCAAAAACAATTTCAGAAAAAAACATTCTCTTCCAGGCCAGGAAGTGGTAACATGCTGACTAACACTGTTCTAACTAGCAAACGCTTTTATAAGCATTAGAGCATTTTTCTCCATAAACTGAACCCATTTGCAGTTCCAGATTATGATGTGTTTGAGCTGCCATGCTTGTTTCTTAAGGTTTCGGTGTGAAAAGCAGCAGGACTCTGTTTCCACAGGTGATCTGAGGCGTGGCTGAAGACTGCATCACCATCCTCATAATCAGTGCTGAGTGGGAGGCGGGGGGAACTACAGGGAGCGGCTCATTTATGGCCCCCAGAGAGGGTAAAGTTCTCCGCTCAGAGATACAGACGTCACATTAACAACGGCAGAGCAACAGACTGACTTTTCCCTCTCCGGCTTCACCACCAAACCAAGGCCCTGCGACCTGCCATTGTTGAAGGCTTTTTTCCTTATTTAATTTGGAGTCCTTGTTCTTTGCCACCATGTCGACGGCTGTGGAAGCGGTCGGGTTCATCATGTGCATCATCAGCTGGTTGATCACCGGATCGGCGCTGGCCAACGACTACTGGAAGATCTCCTCAGTGTCCGGCAGCGTCATCATCTCTCAGAGGCAGTTTGAGAACCTGTGGCATTCCTGCGCCGAAAATAGCGCCGGAATCGCCGAGTGTCGAGACTTCGAGTCGCTGCTCGCCCTCCCCGGTAAGTCAACGTTTGTGTGTACAGACAGAGAGATCGAAATACCGTTTCCCACAATCCCGAATACAAAAATACAAATATATATATAAAATGATGTAAACAAATATTTATATCCTATATATACACAATCAACATATACTTAAGACCAGGACACAGACCCTTTTATAAAATGGAGAACACAAGATAAGATAAGATGGACCTCTATTGACCCCCGTAGGGAAATGAAGGCGTTACCGCGGCAACAGAACAAGACAGAATCAAAGATAGTACACATGGAATTATAAGAATACAAAATCAGTTATAAGCCTACCAATTATATTTACAACCTTTTACGTTTTATAAAATGGGGAACCTAACTTACCAACAAGATGGCGTCGTGTCTTTTGCTCCTCTCAAACTCGTCTTTTTCAAAGTGTTATTGTCATATGCTCCTGAGCTCCTCCAACAAAGCAACATATATAATCAAATACAAAAATACAAAATATGTAAAAAGAATATGATATGTACAAGAACAGAATATGAAATAAAATAATGTAAATCAAGCAAAGATAAGACGGACCTCTATTGACCCCCGTAGAGGAAATGAAGGCGTTACCGCGGCAACAGAACAAGACAGAATCAAAGATAGTACACACGGGATTAAAAGAATCAAATAACGAACCTACCGATTATATTCACAAGTTGGTACAAAAGTTTCCCAACACTACATTAGAGTAAGAGTTATGAAACGCAGGAGAGCTGCTAACCCTGTGGGAACTGTTGTTGGTGAAATATGAATAAAATGAAACGAGCAGGAAGACACTTCATTGCCATTTCTCCGCCTATTAACTCTCGTTCTTTTTTCACAGCCCCTACATCACCCACATTTTACATTTAGCAACATCGCTATTGAAACTGTCTTTGTCTTTTTAGTAGTTTCATCATCCGTCACTTTTTTCTAAATAATTGGTTCAAACACATTTGGAAATTAAATCGTCTGCAATTTTTCGTTTTTCTTCTATTTCTTCACAATCTTTTTTTAATTTGTCCTGTTCTTTACTTCTTTCTTCAGATTCACATACATTAATAATAATAATAATAATATTAAAAGTGGCAGGATATATCATCAAAACAATGACGAAAAAGCATTTTTCAATGACAAAAATATCTTTAACTTTCTGTTTACTCTAAAAAAAAGTCAGTGGGAAAAAATATATAATTGTAAACTGATGAGGTGATTGAAGTTCAACTTGATTGGACATGGGGCCATAGGGCTGCTGAATGAAGTCAATCATCACCACGTTTCAGGTTCGGATAGCAAAGAAGGTTAACAACATAATTAACGTTCAGCTTGTTGATCAGTGGAGCTTCTAACTCTTGTGTCTTCTGCATATTTAAAAGCATGGCGGCACCACCTCGTCCAAAGGTTGATCGATTTACAGCCACAAGTTTCCCGCCTGAAACTGAAGTCACTGCTTATTAAAGTGTATTACAAAGAAGACTTTATACATAGCATGTTTAATTATAAATATTAGTGAATTTACTTTACAGCCAGACGGTTTTCTTCCTGCCGTGATGCTTCTGCAGGATTATATTTTGGGCGCCATTTTGAGTCTCTTCGTCCTCTGGCAGTAAAATGGAGGGAAACTCCATCTCGATGTTTTACAGTCGCTTTGCTTTCACTTCAGTCTGGTTAAACTCATTTAGTTTGATATGGATTTAAGAACATATTCAGTCGAAGGAGTGCCATAAAAAACACGAGTAGACATTGACACAAATATGAAATAATTGATAAATTAAAAGTAATATAATAACTATACATCGAACTAGTGGAAAATCACATTTCATTAATAAAATGAAAAATAGGTAAAATAAAATTGTAATTTAATGTCAAATGGCATATAAATAACTTTTGTATGTTATTTATTCTTTATTATATGTAATTGATTTATTTTTAATCCCTTTATTTTTCCTTATGAATAATTAATTCACTTATAAAAGGTCTCTGGCCTTTGAGGGACATCCATGAGAATGTATGGATGTTTGTTGCTAAAAAGGCCCCCAACGTAAAATTTAAAACCCTTGATGGGGTGCACAATCAGGAACCCAGTGTGCTCGTCTGTGTGATTATTAAGCGGCATGATTCACTCCGTCTCCAGCTCAGTGTGCTCGTCTGTGTGATTATTAAGCGGCATGATTCCCTCCGTCTCCAGCTCAGTGTGCTCGTCAGTGTGATTATTAGACGGCTTGATTCCCTCCGTCTCCAGCTCACTGGAACTCTGTGAGGATCATAAAAAGGCGCGGCAGGTTTTTATGATCATTAGCTCTAGGTCATCTTGTCAATAAGTTACAGCAGCAGTAACTCTCAATCATAATGTGACTTCCACTTCCTCCTTCCCTTTGTCTTCTTCCGTGTGGTCTCATGTCAGGGATACACACTAAAGCTTATGGTATATTTTAATAGTTTACTGTGTTTTAATTTATTCCCCATAATTGTATTTGTGAGAGTGATTCCCCGTGTCTCCATGCTGTAATGTTCAACACGCTGTTCTCATACTTATGAGCACCTCTTTCACCCTCTGTCTGAAACCAGAGCCCAGTCTGCTCTGATTGGTTAGCAGGCTCTGTTGGGATTGGTCAACCACTTAGAGATTACATTATATTACATGACATGTCACTTGTCAACATACTCAACACTGTGGACAATCCCCACCGGAGCAGTTTGGGGTGAAGTGTCTCGGGACACAACGACATGCTGACTGCAGTGGGGTTTGAACCTGTGAACCCCTGACCCCAACACCAGAGATGTCTCGACCATTAGCCTATCACGTACAATGTGTTGGACCGCTAGCCAACAGGAGCGCGAGTCTTCCATAGTGATGTCTATGGCCGTTTCTCAATCTCGAGGATGCTGGCTTGGTAGTCGCGTACTTCCAAGTCACTTCCTTCAGAAACGAAGCAAGTATGCTTCCAAGCCACAGCTTCAGAAAACGAAGAAGAATGGAACAGTTTCAACATAAACTATACCGAAAATAAATCCCTCACGATGTCTATCTAATTAGGAACTTGCTTTTCTTTCATGGAACACATTTTTGTTGAAAACAAAGTAACATATCTACCAACACGTGTTCTACGCCACTATACTTACATTTAAATGTGTGCTGCGTCGGTTCAGCCATTCTTCGCAAGGGCTTTTGAAATTGGTCCGTGCGCAAAGCATTGTGGGGATTTTAAGGACGCGAAGTCTACCCATGTGCAGCCTAGACATTTCCCCCAAACCAAGGACGCGGCCTTGTGGAATTCCAAGTATGCTGGACATTGGAACGGTTCTGCTGCGCCACTCGATGACGTAGCATCCTTGAAATATTGGCTTGGAAGCCAGTTTCCTCGAGATTGAGAAACGGCCTATGTGTTCCGGAAGTAAACACAGGAGTCCAATGGAGGCGTTTCAGGCAGACCGTTTACATGCATTAAAACATATAGAAAACACTACGGCAAAGGAAAACCCCCAAAAAGCAGGGAAGGGCTTCTTTAAATACATATTCAGTATAAAGTCAGTTTAAATGTGAGCTTTGCAAATGATTCGCACATTGTCTTTAAAGGACTACAAAATAAGAAAAATCGGTTTAAAATGTGTGTTAGGGTTTAACTTTATCCGTTTTGAGGAATCAACAATGAACATTTGTGAATTTCTTTCTCAAAACCCCATATCCCTTATAGGACTACATGTTTTAACACTTTTTTCACCATGCTTTGGCAATATTGTGTTTTTTATATGGTCATGCCAATAAAGCTTCTTTTGAATTTTCTAAATATCTCTCTCCGTCTGCAGCTCACATCCAGGCGTGTCGCGCTCTGATGATCATCTCTCTGATGCTCGGACTCGGAGGGATGGTCGTCGCTCTGCTCGGACTCAAGTGCATCAAGATCGGATCGGCCACCGAACAAACCAAGTCCAGGATGGCCGTCATCGGGGGAATCCTGAGTATCCTCGGTGGTGAGTTACAAAACTCTCCCTGGTCCCCGGCTTCAGCTTCAATCTCAGGATCCATGTATCTGTGATCCTCTCCAGAATGGAAGCAGTCAAAATCTCAAAATTCTGACTTTTTCTCAAAAATTCTGACTTTTTCTCAAAATTCGGACTTTTTCTCAAAAATATCAACATTCTGACACAGCTGGAGACCAGGGGACACTATAGAGTGACGCACACAGCTGGGAGACCAGGGGACACTAAAGAGTGACGCACACAGCTGGGAGACCAGGGGACACTAAAGAGTGACGCACACAGCTGGAGACCAGGGGACACTAAAGAGTGACGCACACAGCTGGAGACCAGGGGACACTAAAGAGTGACGCACACAGCTGGAGACCAGGGGACACTAAAGAGTGACGCACACAGCTGGGAGACCAGGGGACACTAAAGAGTGACGCACACAGCTGGGAGACCGGGGGACACTAAAGAGTGACGCACACAGCTGGGAGACCGGGGGACACTAAAGAGTGACGCACACAGCTGGGAGACCGGGGGACACTAAAGAGTGACGCACACAGCTGGGAGACCGGGGGACACTAAAGAGTGACGCACACAGCTGGGAGAACGGGGGACACTAAAGAGTGACGCACACAGCTGGGAGACCGGGGGACACTAAAGAGTGACGCACACAGCTGGAGACCAGGGGACACTATAGAGTGACGCACACAGCTGGAGAGCAGGGGACACTATAGAGTGACGCACACAGCTGGAGACCAGGGGACACTATAGAGTGACGCACACAGCTGGAGACCAGGGGACACTAAAGAGTGACGCACACAGCTGGGAGACCAGGGGACACTAAAGAGTGACGCACACAGCTGGGAGACCAGGGGACACTAAAGAGTGACGCACACAGCTGGAGACCAGGGGACACTA
>CM070433.1:41482481-41489981 GCA_036324595.1 Champsocephalus gunnari | reverse complement strand
TAATGGTGTTTGGCGATTCGGCCCCGGTTTGCAGGATAATCATTCAGGAGGGAAAGCACCGCTCCGAAGAAATCCCCGGGGTCTAGACACTGGTGGTGGGGCTGAGTAGGTGAGACCGGTCTGAAGAAGGAAGGTTTAGCTTTGTCCTGGAGGAGACTGGAGGCGAGAGGGGTGGAGGCGGGTGACAGGGAGGAAGAGCAGGCATTTGAGGAATTTAGCATGTGCAGCTATCGGCTGCTGAGGGGTGACGCCCTCATATTTACTGAGGGGGGAAGGGAGCCATGGAGTGACGTGTAAGTGACTCGTGTTAGGTCTTCCTTATTGAACTTGCGCTAAGTTTCATTTGGTAAGAATCAAAGCTTCCAAAGCAAACCCTTGAGATTCTGTAGGACATGCTAAGATAGTATATTAGACTCTTAGAAATATATAAAAAGCTTTCTTTCTTTTTTAATATATTTAAATATATTAAAAAAGAAAGATTTTAAAATATTTGTTGTAATCAGGCTATACATTTTTAATTTGAATGCTATTTATTTATTGCAATTAAACTTTTTTTTTAAAATTCCATAACATTTTTTAAACATATATTATAGTGATCACTGGTTGACATAATTCACCACGGAACTGTGGGGTAGGGGTATTGTTTCCGCACGGACATATGTGTTGCTACTTGTATATAACATGTGCCCTCCTGGCTTTCCTTTCTCTTGTCTACTCAGACTGCAAGCCAGCAACATGTCCTTTTCTCCTCCTCATTACAGTTCCTTTTTGCACCTTCGTTGCACCGCCTCCGACTCCTATCTCTCGGCACTACAGTATATGTATTCAACATGTATTATTCAGGTTAAACCAGGGTTAAACCCTTTGTATAGTCTTACTATATGCTTTAAATGGGATAACTACGCCGCCTGCTGTTTCAAATTTGTATCGAGATTACGGGTGAACCCCATAGATGAGAGTAACAAATGCGTCACTTCCGGGCAAAAATAACGGCTCCGCCCACTTTTGGGGGAAAACAAAGCTGTCAGTTGAACGGCGGTCAATACAAATTCTGAAGTTTTTGTCAATCCGATCAGAAAATTAAGAAAAACCGGAGATTTTTGGATCTTCAAACAGCCTGATTACAATGGCCAGACAGGCAAACTATTACATCAAATCATTGGAAAACGACGATCGGGCTGGTTAAATTAAAAGCTGGTTAAATTAAAAGCAGCAGGCGGGGCTGTTATTTCGCCAGCTGTTACTCTCACGAGCGAGGCGGAAAATAATTGTTTTATGATGCCAAAAAGCTGCTGTGTCGTGTATTGCACCTCAAACATAAAAAAAACCCGGAGTTACGTTTTTCTGTACTTCCTCTAAGAAAAAGGGACAGTAAAAGAAGAGCTCTGTGGCTTCAGGCTATTCACAGAGAGGACGGAAATCACAATCAATGGGACCCCGGCCAGTCAATACGTGTACGTCTGTGGTAAACACTTCATCACAGGTAAATGATGATGCTAACGAGGCTAATATCAATCGTTGAAGTAAATAGATGTAATGTTAAAAGTTTAAGAAGTGGAAGTAGATGCTGCATTGAAATATAAAAAACGGACAAACCAAGGAAACCAGCCTGCTGCCTGTCCACACAGGGCGACATTAGAGAACAGCTCATTTGGCTCAGACTGAAGCAAACTTATCAATTCATGTCAAAGTTAAAATTGGTGAATATTGAGCGAAATGGGGGGGGGCGGGTTATTATCAAAACAGTCATTATGGTAATTATTTTATGATCTACATATTTTATAGGCCCAGTGAACTTAACTAAAAAAACTGTCAAGTTTGTCTCTGTATTTGGCTAACACCTACCTTCATGGTTTAAGGACACCATGTGAATGACGGCGAGCATCCAGATTATGTTCCATCCATATTCCCACAACGACCATCGTCAGAAGGCTCAAAGAGGCTAAAGCGATACCAAAGGAGAGATGCTGTCTCTCAGCACGAGGTCCTGCCAGCGAATAAAGCCACCTCCGAGGCTTCTCCTACTGAAACCCCTGAAGATTTGGATACAGCTTATCCTGAAGCCCCTTTCACTGAGGATTCACTTCCTCAGCCCTCTGATGATTATGAACTGAGTGACACGCCAGTATTACATAGGCAGCAGGTTTCCATTGCCATAGAGGTTGCCAATCTCAGGAGAGAAAGAGATGAGGCAAGAAGAGAAAGAGATGAGGTAAGAAGAGAACTCCAGAACTGGTCTAAGGAGCGTTTGTCTGTTCATGCTATGAAAGGAAATGACAGTGCATGCAGGGCCATGACTGGGCTCAGCTGGTCAGTTTTTGACTGTCTTCACCGATATTTAGTTCAGTTCATCAAATCATCACCAAAATGTTTTAGATTGTCTATCCAGGACCAGCTCTTCCTTTGCTTGCTCAAGCTACGCCAAAATCCATCGATTGCTTTGCTGAGCCAAATACTACACAAACCAGAACCCACCGTCCGCCACATATTCCAACGTTGGCTGAATCTTTTGTATGCGAAAATCACTTTCCTCATTCACTGGCCTGACAGGGAGTGCATCACCCAAACCATACCACCAGTGATGAAGGCCAACTTTCCGCGCCTCACATCAATTATAGATTGCTTCGAGATCAGAATTGAACATCCAAAAGCCCTTAAGGCCAGGTAAAGGTGCCAATATGTATGGTTTAGCCAGGTAGCTTTGACAGTGTTCGTACACAGGTCTGAATAAGTAATACAAATGAGTTTGATAATGTACAGGTCTTGTTTTTTAAATGTATGCTCAGACAGAGGGATGCTCATTGTACCCAGCCGCTGCATGCATCATATCAAATATTAAGATCCATTAAAGGTTTGAAATCTTAAACTTGAAAATGAGTCCTCTTCATCTAACCGTGTTTTTGTTTCTTCTTTTCAACAGGGCAAAATCATACTCTAATTATAAGAAGTGGACTACGGTCAAATATTTCATAGTGTGTAGTCCTGCAGGAAACATCACCTTCTTGTCCAAAGGTTGGGGAGGAAGAGCATCAGGTGTCAAGATAGTTAGGGAATCTGGCTTTATTTCACCCCTCTACCACCATGCTGGGCACCAGGTAGTTTCATCTTACATAAAGTGCACATATTCTACACTAACAGTTCATCACATGCATTGTTTTGGTAATGGACAAGTGTTGTTATTTACTGTTTGACTGCAAACATTAAAAGCAAAAGGCCTACATCTTAAGCATTACTTGTTTTAGATCTTGGCTGATCGGGGTTTTACTCTGAAAGATGAGTTTGCCTTACTTGGTGCCAGTCTCGAAACCCCAGCCTTCACTCTCGGCAGGAAACAACTCCCAGGCTAAGACGTTGAAGAGTCAAGAATGAAATCAAAATTTCGGATTCATATTGGTAAGTCTACATTCATTATCCACAGACTGGTAAACTATTGCACATATCAATATGATGGAAAATAAATTAACTCTTTTACTAAATTAAGTTATATAAAAAACAGCACTAACGGACTGTAGCAAATTGTATAACAGTGCAAACAAAGTACTTACGATTACTGAGAACAATGGTAAAATGTGAAGTTTTATACTTGAAAATATTTTAAAACAACTGATGGGTGAACAGAACGGGTGATCGGTGTGCTGAAGCGAAGATTCCACATCCTGGATGGGCCGCTCCCTCTTTGCTTTGTGAAGACCCTGCGGGACGAGATGGAGAACAGGGATGTAGCCACCATTGACAAGATAGTACATACCTGTGCCGCCTTGGTCAACATGTCAGGTAGCATTGTGTTCAATACAAACAGACAGGGGGATGGATAGGTCAAACCAGTCCTGCTGTCTTTTCTCTTTGAGTCACTTAGTTTGGGCCATGCAGCAAAAGAACAACTCTTCAATGACTATCCTTCAGCTTTTTAAATCTACCGTACTGCTCTGCCCTCCTTCCAGGAATGACAGTTGACACCACGTAATTATTCTGTAAATGTAAATAAACTATGTATTCGGAATTGTCTTAGCTAGCATTAACCTAACAGCCACCTAACAACAAATGCTCGCAAATGTTAATGAACTATTATTATAAATAATTGTTTAGGTTTTGTGTTTTACCTGAAGCTCCTGTTCTGTGTCTGACACACTGTCTGTTGACTCCTGAAATTGTTATACATAATTTGTGATTATTTGTATTGTTTCATAATATTTGTGTGCCATGTATTACATAGTATAAAGATATAACAGTGTATTTGCAGTCTCTAAGGAAAATGTTTTATACCTGAAGCTCCAGCTCTGTGTCTGGGATTGTGGTTCCCGCCAGCTATGGGTAGACGTGCCTGGCCCAAACACGGCTAATGGTGTCCACTGCCTGACACTGAAAATCTTCATCTTGTTGGACACGGAAGATAACGGTTTGCTTTGGCGTCCAGGTGATGAAGTCTGCATAGGTTGTTTTGCTCACAAACATCTGCATCTGCACCTGTAAAAAAAAGAGGAAGAAAAAGTACAGCATAGACTCCAACTACTTACCTGCAATTAACAAAACACAGATAGTAAAATTCCTGATGAGTTGTTATTTATTGTATTACCTGGGTGTAGTAGCTGTGGTTGGTCCTCAGCGACAACAAAGTGTCCAGATGTCCTCTCTTGTCTGCTGGCCAGTGATCAGCTGACAGATCACTATTCCACTTCAAGGGGCACTTTACCTCAACCGCCCCCTTTCCACAGCCAACGCAGTGTACATAAGCATCACAGCTCACACCAATGTAGGGCTTCTCTCCGCACACTCGGAAGCCTGCCCGTTGAATACTGATGCTTGTGTGGGGTTTATATATGTCACTGGAGATGTTAATTAGAGTGGGTGCTGTATATGCAGTTGTAAGGCCCAGTGCATACTTGTATGTCTCAATTGCATCCTTTTCGTGTTCCCTACCCCAAATGATGCCTGGTGTTTTCAGTGGATTTTTGCGTGACTCTTTCTGCACAATATCCCTCAGCAGTGATTTTGATGGTTTCTCAAGAGATGTGTGGATAGCTCTGTGTGCTGATGTACCTGCTGTCACCCTCCCAACCCTCTGCTGGGGCCAAGATGAACATTCTGCCCGGTCTTTTGTCTCTTCCTCTATTGCCTGTACCTGATCATCTGAAAATTCTGACAGATGTTGGTACCAAGGCTTTGGTTTGAAAGGGTCTGCAAAAGCCTTGAAAGTGCTCAGACCAACAGGCAGTTCTCCTGAGGCAGACAGCATTTCCAAGAACTGTTGTTTGTTTTCTTCATTCGCCATTGGAATGACCCTGCACTTTGTTCCTGTGTCCCTTTTTTTGACTTTGTCTCCATAGAAGTCTATATTGATGAACATGTCTGCCTCAACTTTTTTCGTGCAGACTTTATTCCAGACACAGGCGATGCTGGTTGGTGCCACACTTGTATATCCAAGACGAACTGATGCCTCCAACTTAAAAAGCAGGGCTCCGACATGGGAGCAACTTTCTCCTAGTCTAGAGTAAAAAATATATTTTTTAAATAAATACTTTTTCACCAAATAACAAAAGCATTTATTCCGTTCTGAAGGATTACATAGGTGGCATTGTGACTGTACTATTAGTGTTATGCAGTCAGCTTACCCTGCCATGCAATCACAGTGAGCAGCTGTGACCTCTCCAGTCTTGTTAACAGCAACCCAGGTGTTGTGGGGTTTATCTGTAACTCTCCATGATGGCTTTACATGGGTCTTGAAGACTGTTGTGTCAGCACAGGGTTTGTGGTGAAGAACCACATCCACCCAGCCACTGGTAAACAAGGTATGTGCTTCCAGAGACCTGAAGTTCTTCATTGAACTTGCTGTGTAAATCCCAAGCAGACACAGTTAGCAGACACAAATCTCTAAACCTGCTCCGTCACATCTACAAAGATTTAAAAAACATTAGTAGTACACAAATTAAAAGTTAATTAATAAAGACTGCATTTTGCTATTGTGATGAACTGTATGTTAAAATATTGTCATACTGTGTTGTGGTATATTTACTGAGATTATAAAGATAGGCTATAACATAAAATCATCAATTATCAACCCTACCTATAACTAGATGCTATCATTAAGTAGCTTGGTAAACCCCCTATTTAACACATTATTGTATAACACATATTTATAGTTTACACAGTAACGCAAATTGGACAGACTATTAAAACGGATAAATAATGTGTCTTGATGACGTCCTATACAAACTACCTGGAGATTCAATGAGGTAGTTATAGATGTCAGGATATGACACCTCAGGCCATTGAGTCGGATCATTTTTCCACTCGTCCACCGGCAGACTGAATGGACATTGATCGCCTATTGCTTTTAATTTAATCATATATCGAGCCCGATCGTCGTTTTCCAATGATTTGATGTAATAGTTTGCCTGTCTGGCCATTGTAATCAGGCTGTTTGAAGATCCAAAAATCTCCGGTTTTCTTAATTTTCTGATCGGATTGACAAAAACTTCAGAATTTGTATTAACCGCCGTTCAACTGATAGCTTTGTTTTCCCCCAAAAGTGGGCGGAGCCGTAATTTTCGCCCGGAAGTGACGTAGGTGTTACTCTCATGTATAGCAGCAGCATAGCAACCGCATTGTAACCGCATAGCAACGGAGGATCTTCTGAGGTAAGGTGTGTCAAATATCTGGGGATAAAATAATGTTTTTACTTACTTGAGAAGCTCATAAAAGTTAAGCTGGCCTTACTTGGTTGGATATGAACTGTTTAGGATTACATTCGCCATGTTTTTGTTTAATTGACTTTTCGTTTTATGTGTTTTATTCATGGTATATATCTCACTAATGTAGCTAGCTAACAAGCTAACCTTAGCGTGATGTTTTCAGACAGAGCATGCGCAGTGTGTCACACAGATTACAGCCGTGTGAAGTAACTAAGTAGATGTACTAAATAACTGTACTTAAGTACTATTCTGAAGTACTTCTACTTCTACTCCACTATATTTCAGGGGTAAATGGTGTAATTTTACTCCACTACATGTTTGTAAAACCTTTAGTTACTTTACAGATCTGGATTAATGATGTGAAATATAATCAACACTTAAATAAGACTTTAGTTACACCTGCAGTGATTTCACAAGCTACCCTGCATTGTTTTTTTTCCCAATGTAATATTTCTACTTTCACTTAAATATAATATCCAAGTACTTCTTCCACTTATAACATAAATGGTTTACTCTATGTGCTAAATGTGCTTATGTAATCCTTTTGAAGATTCTTTAATTAACAGAGGATGTTTGTCGACACAGACAACCGTTTATTTCTGTCTTCTGTCCTAAATGCAGATGTGGAATAAAGAGTAGCTCCGGTGATTCAGACTATAGACATCCGACAGAGGTCACATATGGAAAGGTAAGATCCAGAGAAACTGAGGGACTGAAAGGTGAGTGGCTGATTTTCGTGGTACTGACTAACCCCTAGATTCCACCGGGTCCGTCTGCGCCGCGTTACGGCCGCATTACGGCCACATTACGG